>CM049604.1:202500-440000 GCA_026979955.1 Megalurothrips usitatus | reverse complement strand
CGGTGGGAGCCCTGGGAGCACCGGGCGCTGTCGGAGGGCACAGCCTTAGCTGTGGGCGTCTCATAACCCAAACCGGGAGGGTGGAGCGTTGTTCTTTTTCGTAATTTTTTTTTTTGTAAATTGCGATACGTACTGCTGTATTATAGGGAAAATAAACGAAATCTTCGAAAGAAAAGTTAGGTGCTTGCATTAGCGGAGAGTTTGCTATAGTGCCGACGGCGGCACGCAGGGGCCGTCACACACACACACACACACACACTGCACTCGGGGTGTCATGGGAGGTCATGGACCCCCCGCGGCGTGTGGAGCTCATGGTGCCCCCCGCTGACGGGGACGTTGACGCATGGCGGGCGTCATGGGGCGGTGCGGGGCCGCGTCGGCGGGCTGCCCTCGTGCACTCACCTTGCAGGTCCATGGCGGAGGGGAACATGGCGCGGTGCACGTCCTGGGACAGGGGCCGCGACATCATGGCGCACTGCTGGTTGTGGCTCGGGGGGGTCATGTTGACGCCGGGGTAGCCGCGGCCGGCCATGTTGGCGTAGCGGTAGCCGGACATCTGCGAGCAGCCGGCCGCGGCCGTGGCCAGGTCCGTGTAGGCGCACTGGAGGCCGCCGCCCAGGCCGCCGCCCAGGCCGCCGCCGAGGCCGCCGCCGAGGCCGTGGCCGTGGCCGCTGTCCAGCGCGCACGACGAGGGGTCGAAGCCGGCGGCGGCCTGGTTCAGGTACGAGTAGTCCATCGTGGCCGTTGTCGGTGTTGGGCCCGCGGAGGCCGCGGGGGCCGCGGGGGCCGCGGGGGCCGCGGGGGCGCGCCAACAAGTGGTCCGCGGTCTCGGGGGCGGCGCGCCGCGGGTCCGCCCGCCGGCAGTGTCCGCGGCACTGCGTGGCTGCGCTGCGCCGACGGGGTAATCCAATCAAAGACTCATATCAAATTAGAGCGATCATAGTGGACGGAGGCGGTGCGCGGCGGCGGCGGGCGGCGGCGGCCGGGGGGCAGCAGCCCGGTGGCCTGCTCGGCCTGGCCTGCCGGGGAGTCTCTGACGAGCGCCGGCAGACGGAAGGGTCGCGCAGGCCTCGGCGGCACACCCGTACACAGCCACTGTGGAAATCGAATGATGGTCTTAATTCAATAACCGGGGCTGCAGCCTCCGTCCGGCGTGGACCCGGGGGCGGGGTGGGGGCGGCGCGGGGGCGGCGCGGGGGCGGCGCGGGGAGGGGAGGCCGGCGGCGCTCGGCGGCGGCCCGGCCGGGGTGGGGGTGCGTCCTGGGTGGGGACTCTTGCCCCTCCCGCGGCGCCGCTCTCGCCTTCCCGGGTCTCGCCCCGGCTCTCGCCTTCTCGGCTCTCGCCTCGGCGCGCTCGCGGCTCCGTGTTTGTCCACGCGTCCGTCGGCCCCCAGCCGCCCGTCTTCCTGACCCCCGTCTTTGGCTGCACTCGAGCATCGATCCCGACCTGTCCCGCCTCAGTCGTGCCCCCCCGGTGACCCCCCGCAGGGCCGGCCCAACCCGGCGCTGCGTGCGTGCGAGAAAGACACTACCATCGTTGCCCCTCTCACTCGCACTCACCACGGCAGGAAGTGATCGGATAATTTCTGGAAATTGTCGCCGACGAGGATGTGCCGCACTTGTTCCAGTTCTCCAGCTCTCCATCGCTGGAGCTGGAACACCTGCAGGAGGGGCTGACTCACCGCCCCGCCTCGCCCCGCCAAACGACAAACAACAGTTGTGCCCGCCCTCCTGCTCTAGGCCCGCCCCGGCCTGTGCGCGTCTTCGTCTCTCGCTCTCTCTCCCCTCTTCGTTCTCTCTCTCTCTCTCTCTGTCTCTCTGTGTGTGTCTCTCTCCGTCCCGTCGCACGCGGAGGGCAGGCCCGGGGGGCGGCGGCGGCGGCGGCGGCGGCGGCGGCGGCGGCGGCGGGCCGACGCGGCTCGGCGTGGCCCAGCAGGACCAGCCGCCACCAATGAGCGAGCAAGCCGGCGCGAGACGCCTCCCCATTGGCCGAGCGCCGCGAGGGGGTTGCAACATGCGGGCGGGGGGAGGGAGGGAGGGGAAGGGGAAGGGGGAGAGCACCCTCACCTAGTCTCTCTCTCTCACCCGTACTCTTATATTTATCCATCTCTATCTATTTCTCTATCCATCTACATCTATCAGTTCATCTGACTATACCTGTCTCACTCTATCTCTCTCCTTGTCTCTCCCTCTTTCTCTCTCTGTCTCTCTTTGTCTCTCCTTCTCCCTGCAGCTCCCTCTTTCCCTCTCTCTCCCTCCCCGGCCGTGCGTTTGGGTCGCTACGGTGCGCGCGGGACGGTGGCAATATGCTATTCAGGCGGGAGACCGACCACGTCACCTCTCTGTCTCCCTTGCTCTCCGTGTCGCCCGGCATCGCCCCGTCTCTCTCTGGGCCGCGCGCCGTGGAGGTAGGCAGCGCGGGCGCACGGCTCCGGGAGGGCGGCCTACCTCCCACGGCGCCCGCGGCTCCCGCACCGACAGACCGCCACCGGAAGGGAGTTAGTGTTTTCCGACAGGCTTCTTCGTACTTGCCGAAAAAATATGGAGTTTTTGATCTTGGAAAGATCGTCACCAAGAAAAAAATCCTAGAATTATTTTTTTTAGATTGGGAAAATTACTATGACGACTTTCGTTTTTCCTCCTTCCTAAAGTGAAAATAACTCGATACAATAAGCATTGGCAGGGCGTTGTATGTGCTTTTGTGGTTAGCCGCGTGGTGGTGGCCGCTGCGTATGTCGCTCGCTGTTTGTACCAATTGATCATTTTACCCTCTCTCTCTCTCATTCGCCCCTCTCTTCTCACTCCTTGTTGCTTCTTTTCTTTTTTGCTTGGTCGGTGGCGGCTGGAGCCGGTGCGCCGTTGTGTGTTGTTGTTGTTTTTGTTGTTGTTGTCGACGCTGTTCCAGTGAGGCTGCACGAAGATAATGTGCACTCAGCTGATTAGCTGCGGGTGGCGGCGGTGTGTTCCGATGACGCTCCCCCCCTCCCCCTCCCCCCCCCCCCCCCCTCTCCCGCCCCTGCCTGGGGGAGGGGGGGGGGGACGTATGCGTGCTGCCGACGCCTCCATCCCCGCTGGAGTATGTATGGGGCTCACAGGACGCTGCTGTAGCAGACTGACCGGCTTACTTTTCCATCCCCAGCGTATATATTTCTCATACTCGAACATTTTGAATTCGCTATAGTGATTCATATCACTAAATGTTTGTAAAGGTGCTCAGTAGCGAAATGTGGAACTGCATAGTGAAATTGTGATTAGGGGGTGGGGGGAGGGGAGGGGGGGGGGGAGAGGTAACATTACCAAAATGGTCGCGTCGTCATGAAAAATGAAGTCGTAAAACTCTCAGTAAGAGAAATAATACGATGCTTACCGGCCGGTTAGTGCAGATTCGGCAGGATTCATGGCGCGCAAGGCACTAATCGCTCACTCATGGGCAGGGCGGGGCGTGGCGGGGAGGGGAGGGGAGGGGAGGGGAGGGGAGGGGAGGGGAGGGGAGGGGCCGCCGCTCTTCTGCCGGGCGGCAAGTCAGATGGTCTATTGCAATTTGACCCCGGCCGGTGGCTGGGAGGAGAGGGAGGGAGGGAGGGAGGGAGGAGAGGGAGGGAGGGAGGGAGGGAGGGGAAGCCATGCCCTCCCCAGGATCGCCTCCTAAATTCTTAATGTGGGAAACGAACCGGGCCGACACGGTGGTTGTGCACACGAGCTGGCGGCGATTGCTAATATTTTCATCCGAGAGCGATGCGGGGCCTCACCGCCTCCCCCGAGGCCGTCGTCCTGGACCCCTCGACGTCGGGGGACCGTGCGCGCCGGGCTGGCGGCGGCGGCGGCGGCGGCGGCGGCGGCGGCGGCGGCGGCGGCGGCGGCGGCGGCGGCGGGTCCCGGGGGAGACCGGCGGGGCCCGGCGGGGACCTGGGGCGAGTGAATTGACGCCACGCCGCGCCACGCCGAGCCACGACACGCCAACCGCGACACTACAGGGTCAGGCCGGCGTCTGTGAGACCGAGCACAAGATTGTGTTCTCACTGGCGTGGCCCGGGGCGGCGGCTGCGCTCTGCTCTGCTCCTCGGCCAGGGCAGCGCGTGGAAACGCCTACGGCGGCGCTGGTCCCAGGCTCGGCACACCACCCGCTGGCCAGGGGTTGGCCAGGGGACACCCCCCGGACCCTGGTGGCCCCGCGAGACCTATCAAGCCGCCAAGGACCTCTTTGGAGAGAGGCGGTGGGAGAGGGGGGGGGGGCGGGGATACACCGTGTGGCGCGAGGGGTATCTCCGACCGCAAAGTTCACCGTGCGGTGTGTAATGTCATGGCGGCCGTCGTCTAGGTTTGCTGTTGTAAGAACCGGGGCGGACGGAAATAAAGACTATCGGCTTTCGTCTTTTCAACGACGGCTCATTACTCATTTATTTACTCCCGGCGTCCTCGTCTTGCAGAGGCCGCCGTCGGAAGGCACCTGATAATTTAGTATCACATGACGCTTTTTTTTTTTTTTGCTTTCTCGGCCGCGCCGCGCCGCCAACGTTTTGGCACTGCGGGTTCCGCCGCACACGGGGACGACGACGGGGTGGTTGGTGCGGGCGGGCGCGCGGGTGTGTTACCCCCCCCTGACGGCGGGGAGCCGCTCCTCAGAAGCTGCTGGGCCTCTCGTTGGCCCAGGCCCGGATGTCGACCCGCGGGATAGCGTCGCTGTTGCAGGCCACGCGCTGGTTGCTGCAAGGCCAGAGGAGGTCACGTCAGACTCACAATTTTTGTAAAGGAATAATAAATCAAAAAAAAAGGGAAAGGTCTCTAAAAAAATTGTCACCAAAGGAGAATAATTTTAAAAAAAATATTTTTTAAACTTATAAAAAAAAATATATGGGCTCTTAAAAAATATTACGAAAAAAAGTGAGACGGAAAACAGAAGGTCCTCGGTGTCCAAGGCCACTCGCTACTAACACGAAGGAGGCGTGGAAGAAGGCGAGGGGCTGCATGAGGGCGATGTTGTCCGAGTTGTCGCAGAGGATGCGTGCCAGGCTGGCCTTGCGCAGCTGCTGCAGCTGCTCCGGCTTGAAGGAGGCCGGCTGGTTGCCCTCCTCGTAGAAGAACCTGTCGCCGCGCCGCAGCCGCCCGAACTGGTCGCCGACGATGCAGGTGAAGGTGGGGCCGAGCAGCGCGCCGGGGGCGGGCCGCTCGGAGACGCCGGCCGCGAACAGGTCCACCTCGTCCACGCTCGGGTACATGGACTGGAGCACGGCGATGGAGTCGGGCTCCATGACGGCCTCCAGGTCCTGCCAGGAGCGCGGCCGGCTCAGCCCACACACCTGTCGCCACTCGGTGTAGCCGGGGAGGCCGTGGTCGCGGCCGCGCTGCAGGTTCAGCGCCACCAGGTCCAGCCCGAAGGGGAGGTCGTTCTGGAAGAGGTGGTCGGTGACCTGCAACAGCGCGACACGAGCCTTGAGCTCTGGCTCCGTCCGCGCGGCGCTACCCCGCGCTCGGGGCCGCGCCGCGTGTACGCCGCGCCGCGGGGTAGCGACGATGGCGGCGGCGGCGGCACCGCTCCTGCCCGCTGCGGACCTCCTTGGTGAAGAAGCGGTCGAACTTCTGCGCGCTCTGCGTGGTCAGGCCGCGCACCATGTCGTCGATGCCCTCCTCCTCGTAAAGCATGAAGGGCTTGAAGGCGGACTTGCTGAGCGCGAACTGCTTACGCACGTTGCCGAACCGTCCCACGCCCCTGCAACCGAGCGGACGGCAATCATTCAGTGCACGACCCATCACTTTTTACAAAAAAGATTCAAATTTAAAAAAAAATCCAAATTTTTTAAAACATTAAAATAGTTAAATACAAAATTTTCAAAACTTTGAACATTTTTTTAGATTTTTTTTTTAATGAACCGATGCAAGTAGATGGACTGACTGCAGGTTGCTGACGAGCAGGGTGTGCCCGAAGCGGAAGGCGGCGGTGGCGAAGGCGTTGGTGATGCCGGGGTTGAGCTCGCGGTCGTACAGCGACGTGTAGCCCGAGTCCTTGGGCGACATCTCGGCCCTGTCCATGTACGGCTTGCCCAGCACGATGGGCAGGAACTCGTTGTACGTCACGTGCTGCATCTCGGCGACCACGATGCGGCGCGCCTCCTGAAACACCTCCTCGTCGCTCCACTGCGGGTGCAGCGCCTGCGGGCCGCCAGGATCGCGGCGTCAGTGGGTGCGAGAGAGACGGAGACAGGCGTCGTCGGCGTGCTCACCTGCAGGGCGTCGGCCACCCGGTTGTGCTCGCGCAGCCACACGGTGTGCATGAGCGCCAGGTCGGGCTGCTCGTTGACGCGGCCGTCGCCCGACACGAAGCACGCGGCGCCGCTCGAGTCCTGGCACTCGTTGGGGTTGGCCGGGAGCATGGCGCGGCCGCGCACGTTCTGCTCGCGCAGCCGGCCGCCGCGGAACAGCCGCAGCTGGCCCTGCTTGTTCTGGTCGGAGCCGTAGATGTTGGAGCCGTCCATGAAGCCCGTGATCTGGTTCATCTGCTCGCGGGGGCCGAAGTTGCACTCGGGCCGCGGCGCGGGCAGCGAGCGCACGAACTCCATGCAGCGCTCGCCGAACGGCGCCAGGAAGCGGTCGTCCCTCGGGATCGGGATCGGGAAGCAGTCCGGGTGGGAGACGCGCGGGTCGGCGGCGCGGCCGTCCTGGCAGCACGAGATGCCCACGCCGTTCTGGCCGCGCGAGATGGGCGTGTGCGTGAGGTCGTGGTCCAGGAACTGGCCCCACTGCATGAGCAGCAGGGTCACGTTGTCCGAGGGCCGGTCGCGCTCCTGCGCCAGGCGGCTGCTCACGAGCCGCGCGCTGGGGAGGTCCGCGCCGTTGGCCTGCACACGCGGGGAGTTGACGCCGTCGCCGTACCGCGGCGGCAGCAGCCGCTGCAGCGCCGACCCCGTCGACCCCCACCGGGAGTTGACGACGTTGTTGCACGTGCCGTCCGCCGTGCGGTACTTGCCGACGCGGCACGGCAGCCGCCGCGGGCACAGGTCCGCGATGACGGTGTTGAGGACGGAGAAGCGCGGCAGCGCGAACGTGCCCTGGTCAGCACTCAGCCGGAACCTGCGGGGTAACGGCGGGGTAAGCCGGGGGTAGCGACGAGGACCCGGGGTAACGACGCAGCGGGGGCGTGGACTCACTCGTTGAGCAAGTCCAGCGAGGCCTCCACGGAGGACTGCGCCTGCTTGCCGTTGTTGAGCGTGTCGTTGCTGGTGGGGAAGAGCTCGAGGTGGCGCTGCGCGGCCGTGTCCGGCTGCAGCACCCGGTTCAGGTTGACGAGCTGCAGCTCCAGCTCCTGGCGCTCCCGCACCCGCTGCACGCCCTGCTCGGCCGCCGTGCTCAGCTGCTGCGGCGTCAGCGCCGGCACCTCCACGGGCGGCGGCGGCGGCGGCTGCAGCACACCGTTGTTGCCCTTGGCGGACGCTGGCGGCAAAGAGTTTGACATGTGACGCCGTCGTACTCCCGGGGGGTTGACATGTCACGGCGTCGCAATACTCACGAGGGATGTTGTCCTTGGCGGGGCAGCAGACGCCCTGGTTGCCCTGGTTGTCGAGCGCGCACGGCTGCTTGCGCAGCTCCGGGATCTGGGCGAAGAAGGTGACGCACTTGACGAGGAGGCGGCAGGTGCCGGCGCGGCCGCTTAGCGTGCTGCAGGGCACACCGGACTCCTCGTCGCGGCCCGGGAACGTCACGTCGGCGACGTCCGGCTGCGGGGGCGGCGGCGGCGGCGGCTGCTGCTGCTGCTGTCAGAGGACGGCGTCAGCACTACGTCCAACACTGAAAATTTGGGGGCATTGAACCCGGGTCGCCCGCCCCAGGGGCGGACGCGCCAACCACTGCGCTACCAAGCCGCGGTGCTAGGGGCGCCGTCGGACCCGACTCACCTGCCTGACGACCACGGGCCGCGGCTGTGGCTGTGGCTGTGGTTGTGGCAGGGGGTCGGGCCGCCGCTGGGGGCGGAACACTTGCTGCGCGGGTTGCGGCGGCTGCTCGGCGAACACCTGCGGCTGCTCGGCGAACACCTGCGGCTGCGAGTCCAGCCTGTTCTCCAGCACCTGCACGCTGCTGTGCGACCGCAGCGGTCACGGAGGGAAACAAGCATTTTTCGTCAAAGCTCAACTACAACGAGTTTATTTTATTTTTGCGAGATTTTTTTTTTTGACGGGATTTGGCAGAACCGTGCGTGAATTTTGGGGTCCGGATTTGAGCCGGACCTGTTTCGGCGGCGCTGCCTAGACGCAGAGCCGCACTCGGCATAAAACGATGTAGTGGGCACCGCACTGGCCGCCAGGCCCCGCCAGGCCCCGCCAGGCCCCGCCAGGCCCCGCCAGGCCGGGCTCCCGTCCCGTTCGCGGAACAGCGGGCGGCGGGAGGGAATTCCGAGGAGATGGAGGGGGTATGAATAGACGGAAATACAAGTAAACAGAACGGATGAATCATCCTGATAAATGAACAGAACTACTATTTTTAGATGGATGAATGATTTTCATGAATGAGTGATTTGTTTTATGATTGCATGATTTATATGAATGAATGATTTTTTATGAATGAATGATTTTTACGAATGAATCATTTATATGAATAAATGATTTTGTTTTATGAATGAATCATTTTCTTTTACGAATGAATGACGTTTAATGAATGACTCACGGTTGCTGTCCGCGCACCACCTGCTCCTGCAGCTGCGCCTGCAGCTGCAGCTGGCGCTGCTGCACGTCCTGGAGCTGCTGCAGCAGGTCGCCCTGCTGGCGGACGAGGTTCGCCTGCGCAGATGCACAAAACACACACACACACAGGGGATGAGCGCGGGCTCGAGTACCCGACATAACGCCTCCGAACCAAAAAAAAAAACAGACAGAGACAACAGGAGAAAAAGACGACGAAGAGGTAGAAGAGATGAAGAACGGATGGACAAAGCGTTCGTCGGAATTCGCGAGGCCGCTGCCAAAAGGGCATAAATGTCAGTGCTGATCCTTGTTTATGGTGGCCCGGGGACAGCGGGCTGGGGAGAGGGGAGGGGAGGGGAGGGGAGGGGAGGGGAGGGGAGGGGAGGGGGGAGTGCACGCAAGGCGAGAGGTAATATTTCGGCATTTAAACAGTCAGCGCCTCCTCCGCCGCCGCTTCTGGAAGGCGGTGAGTGTCGCCGAGGCGGCGGCGGCGGCGTGCAAGGCGGTGGAGGAGGATGTCCGGGATGTGTGTGTGTGTGTGTGTGTGTGCGTGTGTGTGTGTGTGTGTGTGTGCGCGCGCGCGAAGAGTTTGTTTTCCGGGAGAATCGTGCGCGGATCAGATCGGAGAGGTGAACGTCGTCAGGTCGGAGGAGGAGAACGCTGAGCGCGGAGAGAGTGAGAAAACACACAGCAGCAGCAGCAGCATCCCGCCCGCCGCTGCCATCTGTCAAAGTCAGTGCGTCGCGCGCCGCGGGCTGCCAACTGCTGCCAACACGCCGCGCGCGCCGAGACTTTACGACTCGAGCGGCAGTCATGCCAACACCTCCGCGCCCGCATTGTCACACACACACACGCACGCCAATGGCCGTATACACCTGACTGATTGTGCGGCCAAAGCGGTTTGTTTTATCCGTCCCGCGTGGAATAAAACGGAAATGGTCTCTTCTCCGCCCAGCGCGGCCGCCGCGCACGCGAGAAACGAAAAAAAAACACATTGTATCGGGGGAATTACACGGACGCCGCCGGCCGAAAATCTGTTGTGCTCCTCCACGGCGGCCACGCGCTCGCACGCGCACGCACACACACAGACTCGTGCCGTGCCGACTCTTCACGCCTCCGAAATGATGATGATGATGGTGGCGGCCCCCCAGCAGAGTGAGTCGGGCACGTGACGTCACGGGGAGCGCGGATCGAATCGCACACAGAGAGCGGCGGGTACCTCTCGGGTACCTCTCGGGTAGCTCGCGGGTAGCTCGCGGGTAACGCGGCCACACACGGCCGAAACCAAATCGGATCCGCATGGAGGTCTCTGCCACGGACACCGCCACAGGCCTCCAAGCAGACGACACAACACCAGAATTCTAAACCATTTTTCTGTTCAATTTTTGAAAACAAAAACGTTTTTATATTTTTATGACATCGTTTTTAATGCAGATTTTTTTACGACAGCACAGACGGTTTGCCAATAGTCATTTTCCTCTGTCTTTTTCTTCCATTTTCTCCCCCACACTGTGCCAGCGTGTCTCGGTGGCGGCCCCCGGTACCCGCTACCCGGTACCCGCTACCCGGTACCCGCTACCCGGTACCCGCTACCCGGTACCCGCTACCCGGTACCCGCTACCCGGTACCCGCTACCCGGTACCCGCTACCCGGTACCCGCTACCCGGTACCCGCTACCCGGTACCCGCTACCCGGTACCCGCTACCCGGTACCCGCTACCCGGTACCCGCTACCCGGTACCCGCTACCCGGTACCCGCTACCCGGTACCCGCTACCCGGTACCCGCTACCCGGTACCCGCTACCCGGTACCCGCTACCCGGTACCCGCTACCCGGTACCCGCTACCCGGTACCCGCTACCCACCCGCTGCCGCTCGTCGGGCGCGAACTGCATGAGTCGCTGCATGTCCTGCAGTCGCTGCTGTATGTCCTGGGTGCGCAGGTTGAGCTGCTGCTGCTCCAGCTGCTCCGGGAACAGCTCGGCCCGGAAGGGCTGCTGCTGCTGCTGCTGCTGCTGCTGGGCGGCGACGGCCGCGAGCACCGCGACGATGACCACCAGGACGCCGCCGAGCGAGGCCATGACGGCGGTGGGGTGGAGCAGCGCGCGCCGTCGAGTGTCCTCCGGCCGCCGCGGAGTGCCGACTGGACGCGAGGGGCTCCGGCCCGCGGCCCCGGCACCTCCGGCCGCACCGCCCGTCGGCGGAGGCAGCGCGAGTTCGCGAACGCCCCTCCGCGCCTCCGCGCCCCGCCCTGCCGGCTCCGGGCAGCTCCGCGCCATCCTGGAGGCGTGCCTCACGCCCCGCCCCGCCCCGCCCCACACCGCTGGAACTCCGCCGGCCGGCTCGGCCAGTCCTAGCACCATACTCCGCTATCGGCCACGCTGGCCGAAAAAGAAGACTGTAAGCACCATAGTGTTTGATCCCGCGCGGCTACCGCGAATGAAAAAGGTTTTCGAAAACCGCATCGCTTTCCCGCGGTACACTGACAAAAAAAAATCATCGCTCATTTATTTATATTCTGAGAGTACCCCCCGCCCCCCTGCGCTGTGTTTATTCTGGGACCCTTCCGTGACGTCACGGCTCGTCCGGTAATCTGCGAGTAATTGGAGCTCGTTTAATTCGCGCGCCGCGGCAGACACGGGGGAGGAGGAGGAGGAGGAGGAGGAGGAGGAGGAGGAGGAGGAGGAGGAGGAGGAGGAGGAGGAGGAGGAGGAGGAGGAGGAGGAGGAGGAGGGAGAGGCGGAGGAGCTCGGCTTTGTCTTCTTGCTGCGGCACGCGTGGCCCGCCGCCCACTTGCTGCCTGCCCCTGGAGCGCTGACACTCGCTCTGTACTGTTGTCTGGGGGGCACGGCACGCTCTCTCTCTCTCTCTCTCCCTCTCTCTCTCTCTCCCTCTCTCTCTCCCACTCCCGCTGCTTTTGGCGGTGTACCGGATCTCCCCACCTCTTCCCAATTGAGCATTCACGAACGCTCACGGCGGCGTTGGTGCTCGTTGTGACCAAGGTGATCCTCCCATTGTGCGCCGAGCGCAGCCGGCGGGGGCAGGGGAGGCCGGCGGGGGCAGGGGAGGCCGGCGGGGGCAAGGGGAGGCCGTCGACGTCGCCGTCGTTGCCCGCGGCCCACACCGTCTCCTGTGACGTCACTGTCGCGTCACGCGCGACGCGGCTCCGCGGGAGGGGGAGGGGTCCGTCCTCCCGGATGGCGTCGGCCGCGAAGCACCCCGTCGACAGCGCCGTCACCGCGAGGACGCCGACGAACGGCGCAGGGGTGTTATAGTGAACGAAGTCGGAAAGGAAATCTCTGTGTCTGTCGTGGAGCTCCCCTCCCCCCACCGCAGAGTTCCCACGGCTAGGCCAGGCGTAGGCTGCTAGAGCAGGACTAGGCGCCTCCTAGACCTCTGGCAGACGAGCGGCGTCCCAACCTTGAGGCACTCCCACCGGGCGCCATCATTTGCACATGTTGCTGTCTACGTCCCACGCGCCGCTGGAAACGAGAGCGGCGTCGGACAGACGGACGAGCAGACGGACAGACAGACGGACAGGAATCACTTTATCTGCTGTTCATGGCTGTACAGTAAACACTTTGAGCACTGTGTGTACTTCTTTAAAGACGGACTCAGACCAGCGGACACGGTTCATGGGACACAGTACCGAGGGTCCTGCGGGGGAAGCCGGGGCGATATAGATCTTGTCGTTCGGCCAGGGTTTTGGGTTGGGTTAGGTAAACAGCACGTGATCGGACTTAGTGGAAAATAAATTTTTAATTTATACAAAAAAAATATTTACACATATAGATGGCATATAATGCCTACACAAATTGACAGTTAAATCACTCTTTCGCAATAAATACACTAACTTAGGAGCGAAACGGAGGCAAGACTTTTTTTTTCTAAATTGCAAAGGCGCCCGAAAACGGTTTTAGTCCATGGTCTACGGCGCTATCACGTTCAACATTATTATTTTCACCGGAACTTCCTCTGTAGACCCTCAATGAAATTAAAAAAAATTAAGAAAACAAAACAAAAGGAGGGGACGGAGGTAAGCGATCTCACAAAGTTCATCTCGAATAAATTATGCAGAATGGCGGTAATGTGGTGCGGCCGGGGCGGTGACTAGGTGATGGTGTTGTCGTGGATCCAGTCGTCGTACCGCGTCACCCTGGTGTACACGCCCGGGTACCCCGGCTCCCCGCACTTGTTGCCGAAGGAGACGATGCCGACCTGGTACCAGTGGCCCTCCCTCCTCAGCATCAGCGGCCCGCCAGAGTCGCCCTGGAGGAGGAGGAGAAGCTCGGCGTCAGCGATGACAGCGGGTTAGGTTAGGTTAGGTTAGGTGAGGCGCGCGGGGCGGGCGTCGTCGTGTACCTGGCAGGCGTCCTTGCCGCCCTCCGAGTAGCCGGCGCAGATGAAGTTCTCGGTGATGGGCTGGAAGTAGGCGCGGTTGCAGTCCTCGTTCCTCCAGACGGGGAGCTCGGCCTGCCGCTGCACCGTGCTCTCCTTGCCGCCTGCAACAGGGACGTCGTGTCAGAGAGGGTCCCGTCGGCGGCGGCGCCGTCGGCCCCCACCACCCGTGCCTCCGCGCGCGTTGGGCTGCCTATGTCGGCGGCGTCGGCCCCCGCCGCGCCGCGCCGCGCCGCACTCACCGTAGTACGTGGTGCCCCAGCCGACGACGGTGGGCCTGGCGCCGGCGAAGGTGTCGGTGCGCATCCGCGCCGTGGGCAGGCACACGGGGATCACGTACTTGGAGCGACGCACGGGCCGGTCCAGCACCAGGACGGCGATGTCGTTGTAGAAACCGACGCGCGAGAACTGCGGGTGCGCGCGCACCTCCACCACCTGGTGGGTGACGGGCGAGCTGGGCTCGTCCTCGCGCTTCAGGTCCACGTCGCCGAGCCGCACCGTGAACTGGCGCGCGCTGAACCTAAAACCACACGAAGAAATACTCTAAAAAAAATCTCAAAACGAAAATTACGAAAGAAATTTCACTCGAATTTTTTTTCATTTGAAAATCACTTGAAAAAGAGATAGAAAAAAAATTTTTGAGGGTACTTACGGTCGCTGCCGGGTGTCCCGGGTGCAGTGGGCCGCCGTGAGGACGTGCTTGGAGGAGATGAGCGACCCCCCGCACCAGAACTCGGTGCGCCGGGGCCCGTGCAGGAAGATGGCGGCCATCCAGGGCCAGCGGCCGGGCAACGCCTCGTCCCCGCCCACCACGCGGAACTTGGGCACCTCGGGCTGGCCGCAGTCTGGGGGGCAGTGAGTCGGTACAACAGTTTAAATCACCAACTGTTTTTTTTTCTTTATGTGGTATAAATCGCGGATACTCGCAAGGCGCGAGCGGGACGTGTGCACCGCCTGTACTGGGGAGTGTCCGTGGGGAGTGTGGCGGGGGGGGGGGGGACTGGCCTGACGGGCGCCCATCGCCCATCCCGGCCTCGGATAGGGCAGGACACTGGCAGGACCGGCTAGGACAGGACCGGCGGCGCCGGCCGGCCGCCGGGTCCTGCCGGGTCCTGCCGGGTCCTGCCGGGTCCTGCCGCCGTGGCTGTCAAGGACGTTCGTTGCCCCGGGACCGTGCGTTGCGGTGCGGTGCAGAGCGACAGAGACGGAGCACACTGCGTCGCGTCGCGTCGCGTCACTCCCATTCGTTTTCCAGGACGGCCGCCGCCATGCCAGGACCGGTTGCACACGAGGCGGCGGTGGCGGCGGCGGCGGCATCGCAGCTCCGCCCTCTCTGTCCCTCTCCGTCGCACCCGCTGCGGCCGCGGGCCGCCGCGAGCCGGGTGTGACGCGTGGGACAGAGACAGAGCGGCGCAGCGCGCGTTCCTGCTCCGGTGTGCAGGTACGCGACGGGCCGGGCCAGGACAGCCCTGGGGGTTACTTTCCCTTTCCTTCTGTTTTCCGCTCTTCCGGGTTCGGATCCTGGTCCCGGGTCCCGCGGCCCGCGGCGGCGGCGGCGGGTGGTGCCGCAACCTCACCTTCGGGGTCGAAGTCGTCCAGCAGGGAGGAGGCGGGGAGGCCGACCGGGCCAACGGCCGGCGGCGCCGGAGTCGTCGTCGTCGGCGTGGCGATGATGATCGGCGGCCTCCTCGTGGTCGTGGTCGTCGTGTAGATGAGCTGCGGCCGGTGCGGCCTCTGCGTCGACGAGCTGCGGACACGGCACGTGTACGTCGACAGCCAGGGGAAGAGGCCCCCCGCCTCTTCCTCCACTCAAACGAAACGCTCAAAAATGCACACCAAAAAAAAATCGTAAAAAAATTGAATTGGGATTATGGTTTCTCTGTCGCCTCTCTCTGTCTGTCTCTGTCGCCCCCTTCTCTCTCTCTGTCCGTCCTCCCGCCCTCTCCCTCCCACTCAGTGTGGAGTACGCACTCTTGGGGCCGCGGCGCGGGGCAGCAGACGCCCGGCACGAACAGGCTCTTGAAGCAGATGGACTGCCGCAGGTTGGCCAGGTCCAGCAGCAGCTGCGGGCAGGTGCTCAGGTCGTCGCAGACCCCGGTGCTGCCGTCCGGGGTCGTGCACGGCCGTACTCCACCGGGAGGTTCGCGACCTGCAAATTATTTATTTTTATTTTCATGTTTCAGATAATTTCCAGGATTTTATTTTATTTTTTTGCTCGGTACCCACCGTCCTCGGAGGCCGCGGCGGGGCTGGGCGTGGTGGTGGTGGTGGTGGTGGTGGTGAGCGCCGCGGGGGCGGCCGTGGTGAGGCGCACGGGCGCGAGCTGCGTGCTGACGGAGACGGGCCTCAGGATGGTGGAGGCGGGCCGCTGGCCGTGGTGGTCCGTCACCACCTTGCCCGTCGTCATGGTGACGAGCGGCGCGCCCACGACGCGCACCAGCGGCGCGATCTGATCCGTCACGTTGCGCCCCAGCACGTTCTTGCTGATGGTGTAGATGGCGGAGGGCAGGTCGTCGGAGCGGCCGGGCCGCCGCCTGTGGGAGGGGGCGGGGGCCGGTTAGAGGCTTCACGTCACAGCGCGGTGCTCAGGAGTAGAAGCAGACACTCACTGGTCCTCGTGCTCGGTGCCGTCGGAGAGCACGGTCGGCGTGCCCAGCAGGGTGGTGGTCAGGCCCACGCCGCCGCCTCCGCCTCCGCCGCTGCCGCCGCCGTCCCCGCGGGTGTAGTTGACGATGTAGCGGCCCACGGTGTTGATGGCGCCCAGCGTCTCGCTGATGGCGGCCAGCGTCTGTCGGCGGTCCGGGCCGAACAGGTCGCGGCCGGCGGGCTCCCTGGGGGAGGCCCGCGGCAGGCCCTCGGGGCTGCGCGAGTGCGGGAAGGACTCGGCGCCGGGGTCGGCGGCGGCGCCGGCCACCGCGTCCCACCAGGACTGCAGCGCGGCCTGCCGCTGCGGCCGCGGCTTGTGCGCGGACTCGCCGTCCTTCTCGTGCACCACGACGACGACCTCGGGCGCCGCGACGCCCGGCACCAGGTCCTGGGCGCGGTGCGCGGCCCCGACGCTGCGGCCTTCGGCGGCGGCCGCGGGGGCGCGCCGCGGGGGCGGCGGCGGCTCAGCGGCCGACGCCAGCGGCGGCGACCACAGCGAGTCGTCCGGCATGAAGTCGCCGCCCGGGAGGGCGCGCGCGCTGCCGGCGCCGACGCCGGCGGCCGCCAGCTCGTGGCCGAGCCGCGAGCGCCGGCTGAAGCCCGTCCTCCTCGACCCCCGACGCCCGGGGACGTCCGCGTCCGGGGGCGGGCCGGGCGGCGGACCCGGCGGCGGCCCGGGCGCCGCCACGGGGCTGAACTCCATCCTGCTCGCCGGGGGGCTCCACGGCGGGGCCCACTCGGTCACTGCAACACAGAAAACGGGTCAGTACGCGGTACGGACTGCGGGTACCCCCCCCCCCCCCCCCCCCCCCTCTGTGACGTAAGGCGTGTGGACGTTGACTCCCCAGACAGCGTGACTAACCGCGGGCAGCGCGCGGTGGGCGTGTCGCGCCGCGCTGTCACATGCCGCCTCCCCGCCCCGCCGAGGGGCTCCCGGCTGCCTTGCGCAACTCGGATGTCGGGCGCGCCTCGGTCTAGGGGCTCGCACTCTCGCTTCGGGTGCGACAGGTCCCGGGTTCAAACCCCGGAATGCGCTTCTGGCCTGCAGGGTAGGCAACCCCGACTGCTCCACTCACGCGGGCCGTGCGGGCGGCCTACCCCGGCGGTGGCAGGCGGCACGGCGGGGGGCCCCCGGGCCGGAGGCCGCGCCCCGACCGCCCCGCCTCCCCGCCCCACTGGCGCGGCCCGCGTGTCGACATGGCCCGACGACGCCACGACGGCGCGGTGCAGGTGAAGCAACCCGGGTCCCAGGCCGTGCGTCACCGCGTCCGGGAGGCGTCCGGGTGGTGCGGGACCCGGCGCGCTGCTTCCGCCTCCGTCCCCCCCGTCTCGAAGGAGAGTGATTATTGCTTTGTGGTTCAAGCGGGGGGAGAAATTTCGCAGCCGCCGACGCCCGGCAGCGCCCCGCAGACAGACAATTCGCACAATTAGCTGATCAACGGCGCCGGCGAGAGCACCCCCGACTGTGTTCGTGAGTGGGAGAGAGAGAGAAAGACAGAGAGAGAGAGAGAGAGAAGAGGCGTGAGTGGTGGCCCGGTGACCACATGACCCAGAGACCAGAGTTGCAGTTCCGGCGGCGCGCCCCCTCCCCCCTCCCCGCGGGCCCGGTGGGGGCAGAGGGGGGCCCACCGGTCGTCCTTGAGGTGATTATCGGTCGGCAGGCAGCTGTGGTCCGTGCGGGGGCCGCCGGGGGCCGCCGGGGGCCGCCGGGGCGCCACGCGGCCACGGGAGCCGGCCGCCGGCCCGGGGCCCCCGCAGCGCCGCCACTCCAGGATGCAGGCGAGTTACTTTCACTGGCTTCCACCACAAAAGCGCCCCCTCCGCCCCCTCCTCCCCCTCCGCCCCCTCCTCCCCCCCTCCGCCCCCTCCGCCCCCTCCTCCCCCGCGCCCACGGCAAGAAAACAAGACTCGTGGTCCTGGAGCGCGGTGACGTTGTTTGTCGATGGCGGCGACAAGGCGGCGGTGCGTTCACCTCGGCCATCGGGGACCATCGGGGACCCCAGCGCCGCCGCCACCAAGCAGGCCAAGGCCATACTTACCGTGCCGCCGCTCGGGGCCCCGGGGAAGCCCGTCCTGGGAGGAGGACGCCGTCGTGGCGAGGACGGCGACGGCCAGCAGCAGACCTGTGTGCAGAACAAGAGGACGGGGCGGGATGAGTGTGGCAAGCGGTGGGAGAGAGAGAGAGAGAGAGAGACGCAGAGCGAGTGAGGCAGCGGAGCGACCATGTGCCACCGCGCGTTCAAGTCTCCGGTCGTCTCGCCACTTCGCAGCCGCCCTGAGGCAGATAATAATATAAGAGCAAAAAAAATGAAGACGGCGTAAAAAAAAAGATTTTCCGAGAAAATTTGGCGCAGTTAAGAATAGCTGAGACCCATCCCGGCTCCTGCCATGGCAAGTAGTGGCAGTCGCTGACGCTCCCGCCGCCGCCGCCGCCGCCGCTGCAGCGAGCTCGCGGTCACGGACGTGATGGACGTTATACAACTCGGCGGTGAGGCGCGGCAGGGAGGCTGGCAGTCTGTTACGCCCCTCTGTAAGGCACGTGCCGTATGGCGCCGCCACGCGCCGCCACGCGCCGCGCTATACGACGCGTGCCAGGCCCCGGGCCCACTGCTTATATATTTTTTTATTATTATTTTATTAATGCTTTTCCTCCGTGAAAACGCGCCATTATATCCGCCTATCCTTCCGGTATGCGGACACGGGGATACGAGTCCGGGTAATACTTAACTGACACGGCTCTTTTAGTTTTTTTTGTCGTTCGTCTGTCTGTGCGCGCGTGTGTGAGTGCTGTTTGGGTTCGTGAAAAGCTTTGACACGGCGACAGAAGAGGAGAAGGAGGGGGGAAGGGCTTTCTCTGGTCTCACTTGTGCAGAGGAGGGCCCGGGAGGAACCTGAAGGACCCGCCGCCGCCGCCGTCCAGCCGCACGTGCTCGAGTGTCTCCACGGAGGCGGCCGGCGTGCCGGCATGAAGAGCGGCGACCGGTCACACACCAAGGGAGCCGCGCCGAGCTGTGCGCCGCCGCCGCCGCCGCCGCCGCCGCCGCCGCCGCCGCCGCCGCCGCCGCCGCCGCCGCCGCCGCCGCCGCCGCCGCCGCCGCCGCCGCCGCCGCCGCCCTACCGGACCCCGCAGCGCAGCCCGAGAGGCCGTGAGGCCGTGAGCATTGTCCTTGGGACGCGATGCGGAGCCGGCCCGACGGGCTTATCACAACTCTGCTTCTCGCTCTGTCTCTCTCTCTCTCTCTTCGCTCTCGCTCCCCCCCCCCCCCCTCCCTCTCTGTCTCTCTTTTAATTTAATTTTTTTTTTCAATTTCCTTTTTTAAATTTCGCGCCAAGCCTGAAAGCCCCCCACCCCCCGTTCCCCTTCCCCCGCCTGCTAGCCTCCCACCGGAAGCGTTGCCCGCCAAGTGCTTTTCCCTGTCGCACTGCTCCTAAGCGGGCAGGGGAACTGACCCGCCGCGTTCGAAAGGGGGCGGTGGGAGGTCGGGTCGGGAGCTAGGAGGAGCGCCTGCCCACGATACGATGGCCACTAGAAAGAGACGGGAAGCAAAACCATTTCCCCCGACTTTTTTTTATTTATTTTTTTGTATGTGCGTGTGTCTTAATTTTTTTTTAGCGCCTCGGGAGTTGACACTCTGAAGAGCGCGGTGGTAGCGGCCCACGCCTCACCGAGGTCCGGGCCGAGCTGTCTGGGCTTAGCCACGGCCCGACCGCAACCCTCCCCCCTCCCCCTCCCTCCCCCTCCCCCTCCCTCCCCCTCCCCCTCCCCCGCGGGCCCCCGGTCCGCCGATGGCTGGCTATGGTTATTTGCATAAGATACTGAAGCATACTGAAGCTGGTCGCGGCCGTCGCCGTCAGAGAAAGCGCAAAGGCAACGCCTCTGTCCTTGTCTCTCAGTCCGTCTCGCTCTGAGTCCCAATGTCAGTCTCACAAGGGGATGCCCCGAGGTGTCAGACTCAGAATTCGATGAAACTTTTTTTGCAGTATATACTGCCCACAAGACCCCCAGATACACAATTTTAGCTGCCCTTATCGGCTAGTTCCAGAGATATTAATTTTTAAAGCTTTAAAACAGGCTTAAATTGATTAAAACTAGTGTAAACGAGGAAATTTCAAAAAATTCAGAATAGTTTCCCTAGGGTCAATGCAGCAAAAGTAGGACTCACGAGGGCTGAAATTTCAAGGAAAACGCCGTAACCCCAGCCGTTTTCGAGATATCGGCGTGTTATGTATGGGAATCATACTGGACACAGTCCCACTGTTTTCCATCATCTGCTCCAGCCAGCTGTCTCTCTCTCTCAGCCACTGTCTCCGCCTCAGTCTCCGACTGTCTCTGCCGGACCCGGCGGCTCCGCGCCATGGCCAATGTCAGGCGGCGTCACGCCTCCGTGCGGCCGGAGACGCGGCGGCGCGGCGGCGGGGCGGGAGGCCCCCCCAGGAGACCACGAGCACCACCACGACGGGGACCTCGGCGCGGCGCCGCCCCCAGCGCTTTTACATATTTGGCGGCGGCGCCGTCGCGGTGGTGGTGGTGGTGGCGGTGACAATGACGCCGCCGCCGCCGCCGAGGCCGCCGCAGCCGCACCGCGCAGCTCTCAAATTGGAGGTTATTTTGTGTATCCTGATGCCGTTTCGTCGTCTTGACGGCTCGCGGCGAAAGTTTTCTCGCTTGAGCGTCCCCTTGCTGCCTCGCCGCCGTCTCCTCACCGCCGTCCTCGCGTCACGTCGTGCCGTATGACGCCCTCCGCGGCGGCGGCGGGGTTTCGAAACAAGAGGGAGAGAGAGAGAGAGAGAGAGAGAGACAGAGAAAGAGAGAGACAGAGGGAGAGGGTGCCGTGGCGCAGGGCACACTCCATCGTGCGGGACGGCCTACCCGGCCTCGCTGGCCGCCGCCCGGGCCGCCGGCATAGGCGCGTGCTGCCCCAGGGGACCACAGCAGTAAGGCCTCGATGCATAAACTTTCTTTGACCTTCGACCGGGTCGGTTCGGTTCGGGTCGGTTCGGGTCGGGTCGGGTCGGTTCGGGTCGGGTCGGGTCGGCTGGCCGCGCGGCAGCGGGCCGGACGGGGCTGCTCGGCTTCGGCCCGGTCCACTTTCGAACGGCACTGGTCTCCCAGCAGAGCGCGCTTCTGGACTGCTTTACACGCCCCCCCCCCCTTTCCTCCTTTACACACTTAAACACCAAAACCTCAAAAAAAAAAAAAAAGAATTAGACCACTTCCAAAAAAATCTTACTTCGAAACAAACAAAAAAAAAGTTTTGTGGTCACCGGACAAAGTGAAACCACTTCTTCGCCAAAAAAACAAAGTGGACAAATCTTGACCAGTTTTGGCCATTAGTATTATCAGTGTAATAATAGGTCAAGAGGTCGGCGCCTTGTGCGGCGACAGTTGCGTGATTCGTGGCCGGCGTCGTGTGGACGCGTTGCACACGTGACGAGGCAGTCATGCGGTCATGTGTTGTTAACGGCCCACGCGGCCACACACACACACACACACATGCACGCCCGTCAGACCTGTTGACCCCGCGGCGCCGGCGGTGTGACGGGGAGCCCCCCGCCCGTGAGGTGTGGGGCACGCGTCCCCCCGCACACACTGTCCCGCAGCACGCCGTGCCCGCCCTGCTGCACCACCACGGCCGCCACCACGGCACGGCGTCGACACCGTCGTCGGCATCGTGTTGGTGGTGGTGAGGATGCTTTACTTTCACTCTCTCGCCCCCCCCCCCCCCCACCGGCTCGGCTCGGTGGGTTGCGTGTTCGGGGAGGTGTGATAAGCCCAAGGTACGCTGATAAGCGCCGAGTCTCCTCCCCGGATATCATCACCACCACCACCTGCTCCAGCCTGCTCCAGCGCCACCCTCCAGTCGATATGACGTGATGATACACCGACGTGCCGTAACGCCACGGGTGTAACCTGGGTGCACATTCCTGCTACCCGCACCGTAGTAGGTACAGCACTTTCATCTCATAAGGTAGGTTTTTTTTTCAAAATAGAAAAATCTGTTCTTCTTTCTTCCTTATGCCTTTTTCTACTCTTTTCTTTTTCCTTTTTTTCATTTTAGTAATTTTTCCTTTTTTTCATTTTAGTCATTTTTCCTTTTTTTTCATTTTAGTCATTTTCCCTTTTCAGTTCTGTTTAAACTTTTTCCTATACTTATTTTTCTTTTTTCATTCTCTTTCCATTTTCTTTGTTTCATTTTTTTCCCATTCTTACCCACTTTTTCAAAAAAAATCATTTTTTTTTTTGAACGCAACTACATCGCCCTGCCAGGCCGGGCTCCGCCTCACACTGCACTGACGACACGCACGGCGCGGCCCGACGACGCGGCCTCCACGCGGTCCCCGGTCTGTCGTCTGCTAGCCGTCCGCTCGCCCTGCTTGTGAGTCCGTCCGCGCCGCGCCGCGCCGCCCCTGCCGCCCGGCCTCCACCTCCGGCCCTCCGTCGCCACGGTGTCTCCGACCCCGGACCGATCCGGGCCCCTGCATGACTGCACGCCCCCCTGCCCCACGCCCCCCTGCCCCACGCCCCCCTGCCCCACGCCCCCCCGCCCCACGCCCCCCCGCCCCACGCCCCGCCCCCGCCACGCCTCCGTTTTGAATGCTCCCGCGTTTCCCATATCGCCATTGTCGTCGTCGGTCCGGCCGACAGCGCCGCCCGCGGTGGAGTCCGGGGCCCTCCGGAGCCCCCCGGAGCCCCCAGGTCACTGGGGCCGCCGCCGCCCGGGCGGAGGGCCTACTTTGCCTTGGCGATAAGCCATTCACTGCGGAGTGATCCATTGGGGAACGCAGCAGCGGCCGACGCGGCGGGAGGGGGAGGGGCACCTACGCTCCCAAGCCCTGGGATGGGCCGGGCCGGCGAAGGAAAGTACTTCCAGGGTCTGCCGGGTCGGCGCTCCCAAGGCCAGAGGCGGCCAGAGGTCCCGGCGGGGTCCCGGCGGGGTCCCGGGCGATGCCCAGGGAGTGTGAAGTGAAGACAATAGTCGGCCCCTCTCATCTCCTGACCAGCTGGAGGAGCGGCTGGAGCGGCTGGAAGGGCTCAACTGGAGCGCCCGGCCGGCCGGCCGGCCGGCGGAAGTGTGGCCTCGCGCGCAGTGCCCTGTCCGGAGTCGAACTGGAACCAAACGGCTCGCTGGAGACGTCCCGGTCCTCCAGCTGTCCCCGCACACCGTGTAGCGCCTGCCGCCGCCGGGTAGGCAGCCCGCACGACACGCGTGCACGCCCAGCCCGCCGCCTGCCTACCCGGCAGGGCCCGCTGCACCCGGACTGCGCCTCAGAGGGCGTGGGGGGGACATTATAGCAGCGAACAGAGAATATTCAGCAGAGGGGGGCTGAGCGGGAGGGTGTTGGGCAGGGATCATTGAGCAGCGAGCCACACAATGAGCAGTAAGCAGTGTGAACAGTGGGTGTCTGGGGGAAACGGGTGGCTGACTCCCGACTCCTCCGACCTGGCTGGCGGCGTCTGGCCCGGGGGGGGGGGGGGGCAGCGGCAGCGTCAATAACCGTGCATAGGGGCCGGGCGGGGACCCCCACACGGGGCACAGGTGTAGGATAATGGTGCAGACGGCGGTGCCGGTGCCTTGCCAGCTCGCCAGTCCGCTCGGCCGCCACCGGATCTAGTTCGTGTGAGTCCAGCCCATTTACACCCACGGAACGAACGGCGGCGGCGGCGGCGGCTCTTGTCGGCGAAGAAAGCGAGAGCGAGAGGCGCGGGGGGGGGGGGGGGGGCGTTCATACTGAAGGAGTTTCCGCAGTCCTGGACGGCCGCGGCGGTGGGGGTGAGGTGTGGATGTGAGGAGGTAGGAGGGGTGGGGGCGGTAAAAATACTTTTTCGTTGCTGTAGATAGACAGCTACTACTTCCTTTTTTTAAAAAATGTAAGTGGGATAGAGTGATAGATAAAGATAACTTTTTCAGCAAGATGGCGACTGTTTTTTTTTTTTTGCTACTTGTTTGTAGTTTAAAATTTTAATTTCGCCAAAAACCTATTTTGAATTATAATTTTTTAAACGTTGTAATTCTTAGATTGTGTTTTGTTTTTACACAGCCTTGTGTACCGGCGTCGCATAGCAGGGCGCGCTGTGCCGGACGCCCCCGCCGGAACACTCAATCCCGACGGTCCGGGGGCTCAGCAGAGATCTTTGTCAGTGTTCTCAATCGGCCGGGTCGGGTCGGGCAGGGGGTCGCGCCCGGAAGTATTCTCTCTCTCTCCCTCTCTCTCTCTCTCTCTCTCTCTCTCCCTCTCTCACTACGCCCCATAAGGCGGGCACGGGAGTGTGACAGAGACAGAGACACTGTGACTCACCTGTTGCTGCCCGCGCCTCCGGTCGTCGTGATGCCATGTCGTATATCCAAATATGCCAAAACACTCACTCACACGCGCACACACACACACGCGCACACACACGCGCACACACACACACGCGCACACACACGCGCGCGCGCGCACTTCACAATTCACTTTCACTGTGCTGTCCGGGCCTCATCGCCCAGGTGCGGCGCCGACGGCGAGCTCCCGTCGGTCGGAGGGGCTGCCCCTGTCGCGCGCCACGCTCCGCCGCGCGCCGCTCGAGCGCCGGTCCTGTCCGAACTGAGCCGGCGGGCTGGTGCAGCTGCAGCCGGGGGGGGCCCCGGGGGCGGCCGCCGGCGTCAGGATCCGGAGTCCGTCGGGGGCCTCGGGGTCTCTCCGCGCGGCGCCTGCAAAAGAACGCGGCCGTCATGAGGCAGGCCGTGTGGCGCCGCGGCGGGCAGGGCGGGCGGCGGACGCCTCCGCTTCCGCCCCCGTCGCTGTCCTCTCTCGTGATGAGAGATTGCCGTGGAGGGTGTGTCCGCGTCCCGCCGGCACGTGACCGGGGCGCCGCGGCGATAGGATCTCGCTGTTTCGGGGGAGAAGGCGGCCCCGGTCCCCGGCGGGTCCCCGGCGGGTCCCCGGCGGCGCCCGGCTCGGTGGCGTACTGCTTGGCATGGCCCGGCATGTCCGCCCCGGCCTGTCGGCCCGCCCGATTTGGTGGAGGGAGAAAGCCTGCGCGGCCCGCGGTGGCGCTTATGGCAAAACGGAGGAAACGGAGAAGGCGCGGAAGGGGTCCTGGCGGCGTCGTCGGACGGGTGGGCGTCGCGGGCTGCTCCCGGGGGCCGAGCACGGAGTCCCGGGGGCCGCGTCGCCGCCGACCTCCCGCGTCCCCCGGCGTCCCCCGGCGTCCTCCGGCCCGGGCCGGGTGGATCCGGCGGGTTCCGGATCGGGAATCGGGACCAGAACAGAACCTGCCCGGAGCAGCCCAGGCCGGCGCCGGGAAAAGTTCGCGGCGGGCCGTTGATCCGGGTGCACGGGCCGGCGGCGGCGCCGGGTGACGGACTCGAACCTCACGCTCACACTCACCGCGACTCCAGGCCCGACGTGGTATCTGGCGCGGCCTGGGGGACCACGGCCGGAGGGACACGATCAGCGCACCGCAGCACCACTACATGTGGCGGCAGCGAGAGGGAGAGTGGCGGCCGGGCGCGCCGCCGTGCGGCCGTACCCCAGCCGTGGACCCGGGGCCCCCCACCCCACCCGGGCCGCCTCTCCCACGCCGGGGCGCCCCCCTCCCCCTCCGGAACGGGTTGGGGGGGAGGGGAAGGCAGGCAGGGTTGGGATCAATCTTGCTCATGCCGTGGCCATTGCATCACCATAGAAATTCCCCGACCCGGTTACGTGTGAGGTGGGATGAGGCATCGAGGCGCGCGGCTCGGCTAGGGATGGCCCTCGGTGCCGGCGGCCCTCCCTAGGCAGGCCTAGGCCGCAGGGCCCCCGGGCACCAACACTCGGAGTGAGACCCCCTCGGCACGGCATCATACGCCGGGGGCCACCCGTGTGACGCCGGGAGGAAGGGGGGTTAAAAAAATAAGTTGATAAGAATTATCTTAAGAATGAAAACGAAGTGGTTGCCGCCTCAGCAGCGGTCGGAGCGCACGGCGCCTGCCGGGTAGGCAGCCACGGCCGCTCCACGCACGCGTGTCGTGCGGGCCGGCCTACCCCGGCGGTCGCAGGCGCCGAGCCCGCCGCGGCTTCCATCGGTTTACTCTCCTATTTTTTTTCTCGAGAGTTTTTTTTTTCGGCGCTCTGTAGTTTTCCAAACCGAGCCCGGACACGAGACACGGCCGCGGCTCGATGCAATTCGGGTTACCGCGTTGGTGACTCGGACACCGGGCGACCCCGGCCTCCCTCATCCTGGTCCTGGTGGACCACGACCGCGCGGCGCACCGGGCCGCCGGACTTCCCCCGCGCCGCCGCCGCCGCTGAGCCGCAAGGACACGCGGGGTGCGTCAGCGGGCACCGCGCCGGGGGAGTTCGTCTGCTCTGTTCCGTTCTGTTCCGTTCTGTTCCGTTCTCCGAAGCGGTGGGGGTCCTCACGCTTGCCACGATTTCCATACACAACGCCTTGCGAAATGCCCACACCGCGCTGTTCAGGCCGCTGAAGCCCTCCCGAAAATCCTTGGGAGGGGTTTGTGGGGAGTGAGAGAGTCAGTGGCGCGGCCGAGTGGAGGAAGAGGCACAGAGAGAGATAGCTTTCTCTTTCACATCTTTGTCCCCCCCCCCCTTCCTTCTTCTCCCCCCGCGCGCGCGACTGCCTCGTACTTTGCTTGGTGAGGCGGGACGGAAGGAGGAAAGAAGGAGAAAGAAAAGAGAGAGAGGCAGAGAGCGACAGAGGAAGAGAAAGGGCAGAAGGAAGAGGGAAGAGGCCTTTGTTTAGATTGTGTGGTTAAAGCGGAACAGGAGGGGAACCGGTGGCGGCGGCGGCGGCGGCCCGTGACAAGGATGGAGTGGGAGTGGGACAACATGTCCCCATGCGCCACCACTTTTTTTTTCTTTTTCATCTTCCTTGGGTCGCGGCTCCGTGCGCGATGCAGTCCGCTGATAAGAACTCCTCCGGCTCTTGGATGCTCCCGAGATTACTGGCTCCCCATCCTGCATAAATGAAATGACCCCCTCCTTCGCTCCGACACTTGAATCGTTTTCGGGGCCCGAAAATTATTCCCCCGGCCATAAAAGTGTTCAGTGCTGGATCTTGATGTCTATTTTGTTCCAGATCGGCAAAACTAGACTGGGGAAGATCCTGCTCCGTATTTCGGAGGGACGCATTTCAAAATTCCCTCCTCGAAGGACGCCCCCTCCTCCAACGGGGGAGGGGGGAGGTTGGGGTAGTCAGTTAGTCGTCTGCAGCGCTGGCGGCGCCGACCCGAGAGGCGAGTCCTGCTATTGCCGCTATCAGCGGGTGTTAAAGTGTTAAGTTTGAATCGAGTCCGTGTCCGCAGTGCTCCGCAGTGCTCCGCAGCCTCCCCGCGGCTCGGCCGGAACGGGGTGACGGTCCGCGCTCTGTGGCGTCGGAGAGAGGTTATGTTGCCCTGGTGTTGACAAGCGGCCCCACAACACGGCCGCCGCTAGGCCCGCGCCGGAGCGTAGTCAGGTGTCGGTTGACATGCGCCAGTGAGGGTGTTGTTGGCGTTGGCAGTGGCAGTTGGCGTTGGCAGTGGCAGTTGACAGTGACGGTGGGCGGTGACAGCTGGCGGTGACAGTCGGACCCGAGCCCGGCCGCGCGCGACAGTTGTCAGGGATGTCAGGCCGCCTGCGCGCCTCCGCGGAGGACGAGGAGAGGGCCCGGGAGGCCGTCAGGTCCATCCTGCCCTCGCAGTTCGACGACGACGAGGCGGACGGAGACGTGGCCCCCGGCGGTGTGGACGTCAAGCAGGCCTACGAGGAGGTGGGCACAGTCTGCCGAGGCAGGCGCTGTCGTCTTCAGATGGTTAAATGTGTCGCTGCGTGGAGTTGACTGTCACGTTGTGGTTACCCAACAGGAGACAAGTTATGCTGATGGAGCAGTGAAGCAGGAACACTCGCCAGGCCACGGCGTCGATGGAGGCGACAGCCTGATGCACTGTGAAAGCGAGGCAAGCCCTGAGGAGCTACCGCCAGACACCAAGGACTTTGAGCGTCCTCAGTTCTACCAGGACTCTGACCGGGAGAATGGGCACTCTAAGCCTAAGAGCCCGCCCCGAGGAAATGAGTCTGTAGAGGTGAAGGTGGAATCGGCTCAGAGCACACTGTGTGACGTGGTGGCAGCTCACTACAACAGTGTCCCTGAGTCAGGGTTGGATGAACGTAGCAAAAGCCGCATTTTACACTTGCGTAATTTCAACAATTGGATCAAGAGCATGTTGATTGGTAAAAGCTATGGTGTTTGAAAAAAAAATATATTCAATTTGATTTAATTTTATATTAATATATCTGTATTGCCTGTTCAGATGAGTATGTTAACAAAGTCAGAGACTCAAAACCTAGAGGTTCAAGTCTTAAAGTACTTGACATGGGTTGTGGGAAGGGAGGTGACTTGTTTAAGTGGCGGCAAGGGAAAATCACACACCTTGTCTGTGCGGACATTGCTGCCACATCTATTGAGCAATGTAAAGATCGTTACAGTGACATAAAACAACGAGCTCAAAGAGAAAGGAATTTCAGCCCTCTTTTTTCAGCAGAATTTATTGTTGCCAACTGTACCAAGGTTTGTCTTCTATTTGTAATTGTGAATTTTTGACACTCTAGAACACGTACACAGAGTATGATACATTTACTTCTATAACCCTTACTCTCTAGGAGCGGCTTAGAGATCACTACCAAGATGTTACTATGCAGCTAGATTTAGTAAGCTGTCAATTTGCATTCCATTACTGCTTTGAGAGCTTACCTCAAGCAGAATGCATGATGCGTAACGCTTCAGAATGTTTAAGGCCAGGAGGTTACTTCTTTGGATCTTGCCCCAATGCAAATGCTATTGTGTGAGTTATCGTGTCATTTTAAAAAAAAATATGTTCTTCTCCTGGCACTAATGTACTCTCGTAATTTCTTATCAGATCCCGAGCACGTAAAGCAGGTGGTAAAAAGTTTGGCAATGATGTATATTTTGTTGAGTTTGAAACACCTATTAATGATATCAAGCCTCCGCCAATCTTTGGAGCTAAATACAATTTCCATATGGAAGGTGTAGTGGATTGTCCAGAATTCTTGGTGCATTTCCCAACCTTTATAAGGTAACATGGAGTGCTAACATGGTTTAAAGTTTTTTACTGAATTATTTTAACTATCCTGGACTTTATTCACTTGTATTGTTTCCCCCCCAGATTAGCTGAAAAATATAATTTGGAATTTGTAGCCTGTGAACCTTTTAATGCATTTTTCGATCGAAAGAAAGTGGAGGGCCGTGGTCTGCTGGGGAGAATGCAAGCCTTTGAAGTAAGACCTTAATCCTAGATTTCCAACAAAATTTTACTGCACGGTTTTGTCATGTTGTTTTGATCATTCCAGACTTATCCTCCATTCCCTGGACAATCTATGAACGGACCACTCTCACAATATCAACACGGGGACGCCTACCTAAAAAGCCAAACAAATGCTCAAAGACTGGGAACTCTGAGCGTGGCTGAGTGGGAAGCGACTAGTGAGTACCGGAGGGAATTGCATCTTGGGATTCAGTCATCTCTCTTTTCTCTTCACTAATTGTTTCTACATCTATCTCTTCCAGCCCTCTACTTAATTTTTGTATTCCAGAAAGCGAGCTCTTAATTTTACTTTCAGACCAGGGATACTTCAATGAACTAAAGACCCCGTAAATGAGGTATTGATAAATTGATTAAAGGTTGTGTGTGGTAACAAACATGGTTCACATTCTTGATTTCCTTGGGTTCTTATCCGCTGTGCTGAATAATAGATGTGGGTGATACTTATTTCTTTTTATTGAAAAGACTCAATAATCACAGTATTTTTAAAAAATATAATATAAAATTAGGTTGTTAAAGCTAAAAGCACAATAATGTAAGTACAATTTTTTTAGCAAACATTTAATAATTTCAGGTTTTAGTGGTAACTTCATAATCTCAGGGTACAAAAGTAGCTGGTGTTGGGTGCAGTTGTATGGAGACTTTTTTTTAGCGGACTCCTATAGTTGGGTATTTCACATCCCCTCCCCCCCTTCCCCTCCTCTAAATAATACAATGAGCACATACAATGACCATGAAGCAAGCACATGCATAACAAAATTAATAACGATTTAAAAAAAATATTAAAAGTCTCACATTTACATTGCATGAATTTATCCCCAGACAAGCAGTTGTGCCCTTGACATCTTACGCAACCTAGTAGGCCTTTAGCTTTAGGGGACTAAAAATCTAGGTAACAAACTACACAATAATACATTTCTCAGTTATATACAACGGCAAAGTAGGAAACCAAGATTGAAATGAAAACGGTACACTTGATTCGGGGAGTTATCTGGTACTTCTAAACAGAAGATGACTAGGAAACATGTATGTCGAATGACCATCACATGAAACAACAACAAGTGTTTTTTGTTTTGTTTTTAAAAATCAAAAATATTGTTTCTATTCAATTTTGTACAAAGCAAATCTTTAAAAAAATAAATACTGTCAAGTTAGACGTTTCCTCATAGCATGAAATGCAATTCATATATCTTTGCTATACTTGACATTGGGCTGGTCTGTGTCAGTTTTTTGTTCTTAATCAAAAGAAGAAGAATGTCAAAAGCCAATGAACAGACATGGCAGAAAACTTTGGGCATAATAAAAGAATTGGTGCTTTATGAACCTACATAATTTCACAAATCAGGAAATGAATGTATAGAAATTTTTAAAAATGCTAATGCATGTTAGCACCATGAACCTGTTCTAGACTACTGCAATACACAGCTCTTGTCATCCTTCGCTTCTGGTGTGACACCAACTTTTACTTCGTTGACTGGTTTCAGGTCCCCTTCCACTTTAGCAGCATGATCCTAAAATAGTGAGGATTTATGAATGAGGTAGTTTGATAAAGTCAAACTGGAAGGCAGAGTGATCTTTCTGGCACAATACTTACCAGCTTAGCTGTATCTGATGGGGAAATTTTAGGTCCGTCAATGGCTGCATAAGCAACCGGAGTCCACATAGGTGATGGACCGGGCATCAGAAATTCAACGGGGGAGGCTAAACCATAAGTTGCCTTCATTTCCAGCTGTGGAGGATCTGCGGGCACCTTTTGATGGTAGCTAGATGAATTAAATAATTAGAGATGAAATAGATATGACAAAACTAGATCCACGTACACGTTGGGTCCTTTTCTAAAAAATCCTCTTACATGAAACCATTTTCTCGTTCACATTTTTCCAGAGTGAGCTTAAAGCGCAGTGCAAGCTTCTTAAAAAATGAAAAGTAGTCAGGTCTCCCGGTACGAGGGGCGGGCCCTTTTGTAGTTGAATACACTTTGCAGAGGGCTGCAGCCTTCTCATAATGAGTCTGAGCCTCCTGCAATCCTCTGATTGCCTCCCCGCACTTGTCCAGAGCAAGCAAATTCTCCCCGCAGTAGGTGAATGCCTAAAAGCAAGTTTCATATAATTCCTAAAATCAGTACAGAGTAAAATAATAAATAGTAGATATTTGTGTTTAGTGTGACATACATAAGCCATGTAGAAGTGATGCTTGAGTTGAAGGTATTTGCGCCATTGACCAACAACTTTGTCTTCCAAAGAACCCAAAGCTGTATCAGCTTCATGGAACAATTTTGCTGTTTCATTTGCAAGGGCACTTATCAGAGTCGGACTATGGTTAAGTTCAACAGCCCTTGCCACAGAAACTGAAAAAAGAGATGTGGATGTGGATAAGCACATTTCAATTCAAAATTCAAAGACTCTACCGACTGCCAGACTTACCCTCTTGGGCCTCCGCTGTGCATTGATCTTTGTACGCTCTTAAGACACGGGGATCAAGATCTCCTCCTTCTTTAGCTTTCTCACGAAGCATCGGCAAAAACTTTTTCTCTACAGCTTCAAACAGCCCTCCTGCTCGTCGCAGTGCAGTATGCACCTCTTTGGCATCATCCATGTTCATCCTAAATTAAAAAAAGAGGAAACAAAATGACAAAACAAAGAATTTTTAAAAAATTAGGGAAATTGCTTGCCTTTTCCCTTACTTGGGCTTACTTACTCATCTTTGATGCACAAAGAAGAGGCATGTTTCATTAGCCATATTGCTGCATTGATCAGGATGTTTGATGCTTCGAACACAGCATCTTGTTGTATTCTTAGAAGAGGAAAGGTCATGACAATCAGAACCTAATATAGATGTTAAGACTGATTGTGCTAGTGGTGAGATGCTTACTGTGGTAATGTACCCAGGAGAGAGTGAGTCCACCTAAAAATCATGGCATGGCGAAGTTTGCTTGGGGCGCCACTGCCGTCGGGAACCTCAAGTAATCCTTGAAGCAAGGATAGATAAGTTGTCAAAGCCTGCTCTACTGCCACTCCTGATCCTCGGGGATCAGGCAACATGTTCAAGAGTGTGAAGCGGGCTGCTTTGAGTTCACTGGAAGGAGAAATACGCACTGACATTATAACGGTGGTTGGGGATAAGTGACGGTTCACAATCTTATAGACCAAAGTAAACTGTCAGACATACGCCCTGTCAAAATTTTAAAAATTGGGTGCGAAACAAAAAAAATTAAATAAAACACGAAATTGAAATAGGATACAACGATGGAAACAAAGCAGACATAGAAGACGGATGACAAGACGATGTTTGGTTAAGCCCATTCACACAATGGAAATGTACCATGCAACTTTGGTGGCATCCACATCATGTTGAATGTATTTGAAGTCGAAATTCATCAACGTCGTTGCCTTGAGGACGTTTCTGTGAAACCACATAGCCATTTTCAGAAAACGGTGCTTTGGTTTTACCAAAGAATTAAGCAAACAAATAATGAATGACAGATGACAGCAGAACACTTGAGTTTTGTTGTTGTTGCTGTTTGTTTTGTTACTGGTTCCCCGCCCCTCCCCTCCCCCCAAGGGCTTTAGGCGTACTTCGTCCATTTTCTGAGGAAAATCGACTTTTCCTGTTTTGACATCCCAAATGACAAAAAATAACCGTTTTCGTTTATTAGGAGTATTCCACTAGAAGTATTTCTGGCGCAAGTAATTGTCGAACCCCTGGCCGAACAATCCGTCGTGTCGTCTGCTGGCGCTGGTGGCGGGACACACACACGGCGCACAGCAAGGCGCAGGAGCCAGGATCGAGCTGAAAGCCGAAATCATCGGGTTCCTGCCCTGGACAAGGTGGTCGTGCGAACGCGACCGAGCCAAGTCCGTGTCGAGTCCAGGTCCACGGCAGCCGCGCCCCTCCGCGCCGTCCGGACCTCTCCCGCGCGTGCCCAGCGTGTCGTGCCCAGCGGCTGTCTTGTCTTGTCATCGCCATGGAGGTCATCTCCAGCCTGGTCACCCAGAACATCCCCAACTACCTGGCCGGCCTGCCGATCCCCAAGTCGATCGGAGGCTGGTTCAAGCTCGGAGGTAAGTGGTGGAAGCGCCGGAGCCGGGCCGCGTGTGTGGGGCCCAGTGGGGCCCCGCTACCGCCCCCCTCGGCGCGGCCCGACTGGGTCGTAGAGGTCCATAACCCATGTTGTGACCTCAGCCGTGGGAGCGCCGTGGGTCCCAGCTGATTCGGGGAATGCAGCTGGAGTCCAGGGAGCTGACTGTCACCCGGGGGTCTCCCCACATGCTGCCCTGTGCCGCCTGTATTGCGGGAGCGTAACACTGTCGGGAGGGCAGTTTGGAACTGTGGGGGCTCGCACTGTGCTTATTGCCGGAAAGGCGCTTTGTCTGCTGTTTAAATCATTTTGTCTGTGTGTTCTGTTGCAGTTCGTGATTGGCTGTCTCTTGTTCCACTGACGGCTGTCATTGGTGGAATAACGTATATGTCTTACCTTGCGTTTTGCCCATGTGGACGTGTCTGTAAGGTATGGGTCAAGTTATGTAACTCTTGCTACTTGTGTCTTATGGTCTCCGCCACTGACACATTTCCCTTTTTTTCTTAGATCCATTTAAATGAGAAGATTGAAAAGAGTAATCCAAAGGTAGTACACTCTGTGGATGTTGAAGACCTTGGAGAAACGTCGGCATTCTGTCGTTGCTGGAAGAGCAAAACTGTAAGTAGATACAGATGTCATTTTCCACACTTTGTTTGTATCGGATTTTGGCTGTGACCTAATATCGCTGTCCTGTTTCAGTTCCCTAAGTGTGACGGCTCTCACAATGAGCACAACGAAACCACTGGAGACAATGTGGGCCCCCTTGTAGTGAAGAAGAAGAAGTAGAGAAACTAAATAATTGATTAGTGCCAAAATAGGACTTTTTGTAAAGTTGGAATGGATAACCCTCATTTTATCAGTTTTATTGGCCATTTTTGTATGTGATTGCATTTTTGACATGTTTTACTTGTAGATTGATTAACCACTCGCTTGTGTGATGGATCTCAAATCAGTTTTGAACTGCTTAGAGTGATAGAAAAAATAATCACACGCCGGTGATTTTACAGCTGGAAAAGAACTTATTTTGCAACTCTTCCATGTGTACCTTATGCTGTTTTCAAGGGTTCTAAAAGGTGCAGTCTAACGGATTTGTGATGTTCTACTTACTGTCTATTAAATATTTCATTTGCTAAAACGTGCTGTTAATTTGCTGTAACTTGGAACTTGTTATGGAATCTTGCATGGGACAATAAAAATAATGTTCTTGGATCTCTTTCTCTCTACAATTTTGCCTTGCCCTCCATATGTGGACTGGAATGTGACACAGAATGACACCTGGATCAGCGTGTTAATGTCAGTCTTAAAAAGAGCATTTAAAAAAATTTATTTACACAGTAACTCAATAAATACTACTTTTCTTAAGCGCACGTTTAAAAATGGTGCTGATATTTTCATATTCATACATACTTTCGCGCGCGCGCCACTGCCGCACAGTGCATGCCCCCCCCCCCCCCCCTTCGCTTGTCCCTCCCTCGGGCGGGGGGGCTGCACCTCTCACCTCCTCCCCCTCTGTTCTCTGTTATTGCTTGATTGGTTCTCGTGAAGGGGCGTCGCAGTCCAGTCAAGGACTGTACATTTGGGCCCAGGCTGCTTTGGTCCGATCCCAACGCGGCGTCCCCCCGCTGTCCCTTGCCCTTGGTCCGGGGGAGGGGGGGGGGGCTGCGCCCGTCCCTTAATGTATGGCACCACGCTTCTCGGCCGCGACTCGGCGCGGCACGGCTCAGAGCTGAAACACACCGAGGAAAACACTCTGGTCAAGACGGGCAGGTGGGTGGGGGTGGCGACAGGACACGCGCGACATGCCACGTCAGAGAAATCGCGCGGTTTCGTTTAAACCAAAACACGCTCCAAAAAGAAAAAAAATACTGAAAAAAATTACGGGGAGACAGACAGGGGGAATCGAGAAAACGACGGTCAAGGACCTTACGGTCAGGACACAAAAGCACCTCAAGGCTGCGGCACTTCGGTATGTGGCCACTCACGGCCAATAAGACGACCGAAAAATACAGAGCAGCGCGAAACCGATCCAGAACCTGGTTTTGTGATCGGGAACGGGACTAGCAGCCGGGAGTCGAGTCGGAGTCGGCACGCGGGCCTGCGGACGGAAGGAGGGAGCCGCTGCTGTGGCGGCAGTGGGAGCGGCCGCGGCCGCGTGGCCAGGGTAATTACCGGCCATCCAACTGGGTCAGAGCCAGGTCGCCCGACTTATCTGCTTTGCAGAGACAGAACACATTCCCCCCTCCTCTTTGAAAAAAATTAAAATAACGTTTTTGGGAGGCTAGTACCCACAACGTCACGTTGTTTCTCCTGACCTGGAAGTTGGTGAGGTCGCGATCGTGTTCGAACTGCTCCTCGTTGACTAGAATCTCTCGGTTGCCGTACCGCCTCCTGCAAGCGAAGAAAAGATGACTCAAACACCTATGGTTTTTTTTTTCGAAACGAAAAGAGAAAGATTATACACTCTACGGTAGCGGCCCCAAAAACACAGGGCGTGCAATAAAGTTAGTCAATTTGGTCTAGTTGGGCCGGTGAGCAGAGCGGGTTGTATAACGGCGGGCTGCCGGGGAAGGTGGCCGGCGGAGGGTTCCGGTCTCCGACCGCGGCTCCGCCGGCTCCGGCCCAGATAGGCAAAGCATCTGCATGCCCCCCGGCCAGCGCCCGCGGGGCCCGACCATCAAGTTTTCGTTAAATGTAGAAATTAGGGGAGACGATTGTGGAGGGGGGAGGTGATGCGGCGAGGTCATGCCCTGTCTGACGCGGTGCTCTGACGTCAGGGGCCGCCGCCGCTGTTACTCACTCCAGGACTCTCCGCCAGACGAGCAGGCCGACGTAGCCGAGGACCGCCACGCTCACGAAGACCCCCACGAGGATGCCGGCCGACTTGGTGGGCTCCACGAACGGGGTCGACGCGGTCGCGTCCGCCGGCGTCGGGGTGGTGGTGGTGGTGTTGACCGTCAGGTACGTCGTGGCGGTCACGTTCGCCGACGTCGAGGTGACGTTGCTGGCCGCAGGGGTGCGGCTAGTGGGGAGGCGGGTGGTCCGGGCGGGGAGCCCGGAGGTCGCCGGGGTGGCCGTCGTCGGCGGCACCGGGCTCGGAGAGGCGGCTGCGGTCGCAGGGGTGGCCGCGGGCCCGCGGGACTGGCTGAGCGGGTCGGCGACCCTCAGCCGCTCAAGGTCCGGGCCCTTCGGGAAGCGGAGGGGCGGCAAGCGGGCGGTGAGGGTGGTGGAGGAGGCGGCCGTGGCGTCCGGGAGGCACGCCACGCCTGCAGCACAAGAGCGCCTCCCTGCAGTGCCTGCGGCGGAGGAGTGCCCCCCCCCCCCCCCCTAGGGCACCACTTCGCACACGCTGCAGTTTATTACCGGGGGCGCTGAGTGGCGCGGCGCGGCGGGGGGCGCCTGGCGGGTAGGCAGCGCCCGGCCGTGCGGCGCGCGCGTGCGCTGCGGGCCGGCCTACCCCGCCGGCCGCAGGCGCCCGGCTGCCGACCGCCTCCCGTCTCTCTCCAGGGGCTACTTACGGGACGTGGCCAGGACCAGGAGGACGGCGGCGAGGGTCCCGGAGGCGGCGGCGCCTCCCCGGCTCCCCAGGACGCCGAAGACGGCGGTCCGCGCCATGTCGGGCGCGGTCGGAGAGGTGGGGTCCGAGAGGTGGGGCTGAGCGGGAAGTGCGCTGCAACACGGTTCACACGGCACGGTCACGCGCGAGGCCAACACGAACATCCGTCAAAAAAAAAAACACAACGCGGAAACGAGAAGGGCGCGGAAAGTGGAGTAAAACCTCGGCGATCAGCGCCTCGCCGGGTGACTCATGGCGGGCCGATCTGGACGGCGGACGGAGACGGAATGTGTTTCGCCGGCCGGCCGCGGCCGGGAGGAGTGAGAGAGATGCCGCATCCGCCGAGCCCGGGGCCCCGCCATGTACTGCTGCGTCTGGCTGGCCGCCGCCCGGCCGCCGGCCCGCCGCACTCACACACACACACACACACACACACACACACACACAGGGCCACACAAGGGCCCCCGGCCGCCGCCTACGGCCCGCAGCCCAGCCCTCCTCCCCGCCCTAGACCACGTTGTTGCTGTTGCTGTTGCTGCTGCTGCTGCTGCTGCTGCGGTTGTTCGGGAAAATAAAATCGCATTCCGCACAGCAGGTGTGATGAATCGAGTTTTGTGATTCTGGTCCTTTTGCTCACTTCTTTTGTGAAAACTCAGTCGGCAGACCTCAACTTTTGACTGGCAATTAACGCCGTAATTAAAACGCTGGAAATCTATTTGTCAAACTTTTGTTTGGGAATTTCGATAATTTTTCTTTTTGATGTATCGCTTGAGTCGGAGCAGGCTAGCGACGCCGGCGGAGGAGGTGGAATCACCCAGAGGGACGCGGGGGACGTGAGGCCTCTCTTTCGGCGTCCTCAGCGGGCCGGAACGCGGGGCGCATGCCGCCGCCGCCGCGGTCCTGCCGCGGGTGTCCTGGGCCCGGCACGGCGCCGCCGCCGGCCGTGGCGGCACGCCCGGACCGCTTGTCGGGGCCGGGCTGGCCGGGCTCCTGGCTGCATTACCGGGAATTAACAGAGCGCTGGGCGGGGCGCGGGGCGCGGGGCGCGGCGCGGACTCCAGGGAAGTCCAGACTACACTGCTACACACGCACACACACACTCTCACATGCGGTTTTTTGAGAAAAAAAATCGATTCGTTGTATGTTGCGATTCATCGATTTTGATCGATATCTCTCACGCGCCGAAATCGCCTATGATTTTTCAGGGAAAAGAACAGGTTAAAGAATTACTGTAAAGAGAGAGAATTGATAATCTTGTACCACTAATCGTGATATAACGAAACACTCGTTGAGGGTTTCGATATCTCGACTAATCGCATACACACACACAGAGGTTACCCTGCTGCTGCCTCCTCCGGACTCCAGCCTGCGGTGACCGCTACTGCGGCACGGTGGTTGTGGTGCGCCTGAGCCACCACGCAGTGGTGCCACCTGCCTCGCTACATGTATTAAAAAAATTACAAAAAAAAAAGAAACTCGACAACAACAACCTGTGCGGGTTGCGGTGGCTGTGGTGGCCGCGGCGGCAACGTCAGCGCTCCTCCGCCGCCGACGAGTCCATGCCGACTCCGCAGCGCCACTTTCGGTATCGCGGAGATTAGATATACCTGCGGACGCGCGCGGCGGCGGCGGCGGCGGCGGCCTCCCCTCCCCTCGTACCGGTATCCGCTGTCGGCTCCGCACTCCACAGCAGCACTCGCCGCCGCCGATGGGGCCCGACTAAAGAGCGCACGCTGGAGCGGTCTTGGACCTAGACTCCAGCCGCCGGACTCCGGCCGCCCCGGCCGCCGCCGCCGCCGCGGATCCGGTGCCGGTGCCCCGCGACGAACCTCGCGGCCGCGGAGGAGGCCGTGGAGGCGGCGGCGGCGGCGGCGGCCGGGACGCCGATACCCCGCGCCACCAGGTGCGCCAGCCGGGTGATTCAGGACCAGGGGCGTAGCCGCGGTGGGGTAGCGTCAGCCACCCCGAACACGGAGACCGGGCTGGGCAACCCGCTTAACAAGCGCCAAGCGCCTGAATGTAGGCTGTAAGCGCGGCACATCCACCCCCCTACCCCCACCCCCGGCCCGGAAACCGGGGCGCTGCTCGAGACGATGCTGCTTTTGTAGCGCTGCGTTTCTGTCGCACTCATGGGGTGCCCCGTAAGAGAGCGAGAGAGATAGAGGGGAGATAGAGAGACAGAGACTCGCATGGGCCCCCTCCCGGCTGTGCCGGCGGCAGCGCCGGGGGGGATAGGCAGCCCATCGTACCCGACGCAGCGCACCGCGACCACATTCAGACGCGATCGCCGAAGCGAAGGCGAAGCTCGCTCCCTTCTGACGCAAAGCGGGGCCGCTGTGACGTCACATGACACGAACCATCTCGTATTTGCCCCCCCCCCCCCTTTTCTCGGGTAATTTTCCCACCGCGGTTTCTTAAGCCTATTCAAATTTAAATTCGGGTTTATTACGTTTGTGATAAGACTATTATTTTTCCCCGCCGAGGTGAGAGATTAGCCGCTCTCGTCGGGAGCTGCGTCTGAACCATCGCGACGGCTGCTGCAGCTGACAGCTGACGGCTGACAGCTGCTGACGCCGCAGCTGCAGGCGCGCCGCGGGGCGTTCTGGGAAGAGTGATGGTCAGTTGTTTGGAAAGAAGGAATCGGCTGGCGTCGCTTATATTGACTGACGGCGCGGCTCGACGATGTAAACCCTTTATTGTCATGTTCACGCCGGACTCTTTTCTCAGATCGAGAAGGCCGTGCCGTTGTCACACACTTGACGAGCACGATGAGATTCGGTCACAGTCATCGCGCAACGAAACAAAATACAATCAAAGAGAAAAAAAATAATGAAGGTGAAAAAAATGACAAGAGTGAAAAAAATGCAAGTGTAAAATAATGAAAGTGAGGAAATAATGAAGGTGAAATAACAATAAAAGTGAAAAACAAATAATGAAAATGAAAAAATATGAAAATGAATAAATAAAAAAAAACAGGAAAGGATAACGATAACAAGTCGTCAGGCGATTTTCCGCTTGCGGCGTCCTGCGAAGCGGTTGACGAGGCAGGAGAGCGTGGCCAGGGCGGCGGCGGCCAGGGCAGCGGCCAGGGCGGCCAGGAAGGCGAGCACGTCGAGGAGGTGGTACTGCCACCAGGGCAGGTGCACGCCGCGGGGCCGCAGGTGGGGCGCGCCGCCGTGCCGCACCACGTACTCCACCCACCACACGGCCTCGGCCGCGGCCTCCCGAGGACGGTCCGCGAACCGCGCCGCCACCGCGCGGGCGCGCTCGGCGAACCTGCGAGAAGAGAGAGACACACGTAAATGACCTGTCATGACCGCCGGTAGGCGCCGCCGGGAAAATCTAACCCACGCCTGCCTACTAGGCAGCACCTTGTCGCACAGTCGTGACAAAGGTTTTGCACAATTTTTTTTGACACATTGTCATGGGCCTGATATTTTTTTGACCTTCCAACTCGGTCACGAACTTAATGAGGACCCTCATTTGCAAAACAGTTGAATGTGATTAAGAGAGAGAGAGAGAGAGAGAGAGAGAGAGAGAGAGAGAAGGCGGAGACGGTGACGCTCCCTGGGTTCGGCCGCTCACCTGGGCTGCAGCGTGTCCCGGATAGCGGCCAGGATGGCCTCCTTGGTCATGGTGAAGCGCTCGAGGGTGAGGGCGGCGCCGAGCCTCTCGTACGTGTCCATGTTGGTCCACTGGTCGGCGAAGAGCGGGATGCCGAGCATGGGCACGGCGCAGTGCAGGGCCTCCAGCGTGCCCATGAGCCCGCCGTGCGTGATGAACAGCCGGGTCTTGGGGTGCGCTGTGCAGAGAGAGAGAGAGAGAGGAGGGTCACCTCCAGGTCGCCGTCGGCCTCCCCCGCGGCGGCCCGCGGCGGCACTCACTCAGCACGTCCATCTGCGGCAGCCACTTGGCGACGCGCACGTTGTCCGGCAGCCGCAGGTCGTCCGCCTCGTACTTCCAGACGACGCGCTGCTTCAGCCTGGAGAAGGCCCACAGGAAGCTGTCCCTCGTCTCCGCGGGCATGGTGGCGGCGTGCATCATGGAGCCCAGCGAGAAGTAGACGACGCCGTGCTCGGCGCCGTCCATGAAGGCGCGCAGCTCCGGGTCCAGGGTGTTGGGCGGCGGCTGTGCGGGGTGCGGGGGCGGAGGCCGTTGTAGAGCGGGCCGGCGCGGGGGTCCTCGGCGACGTACTGCACCGGGTGACTCACCGCGACGTGGATGCCGCCGACGGGGACGACGTTGGGCGGGAAGGGCCGCGACGGGTTGACGCTGTGGTGCCGGTTCAGCAGCAGGACGCTCGTGTTCTTGACGAGCTCCCGGAGCGGCGGGATGCCGTCGCCGAAGAACTCGCGGACCACGGCGTCGGAACCGTCCTGGAGCTTGCGCTGCCGAGCAAGGCAGAGGTCATCATGAGGTGGCCGGCGGCGAGGACAAGCGCACGCCGCGGACAGCACCTCCACGTACCCGGAAGGCGTAGTTGATGGCGGCGGTGAAGACAGTGTTCTCGACACGGTCCATGAAGGACATGGGCTCGGTGATGTTCATGAACAGGTTGACCAGGTAGGAGGGGTTGTCGACGGAGCCCATGCGGTCGTGGACCCAGGGCCACTCCGGGCCGGACGTCATGGCCACGTTGGGCACGCCCAGCAGGTGCGGGATGACGGCCCAGCAGTCCGAGCCGAAGGCCTCCGTCAGGACGACGTCGAAGCGGCCGTAGCCGCCGGCGAGCGCCTTCCGCAGCTCGGGCATGCCGAACACGCGGCGGCAGTTGTCGTCGCCGGACATGGCGGCCACGAACTCCACGGCCAGGAAGGGGAGCAGCGCGGAGGTGAGGACGGGCACCTTGAAGGGCACCAGCTCCAGCATGCCGAAGTTCACCGCGCCGATGAGGGTCTCCTTGTCGCCGGCGCGCGTGTCCACGTCGGTGTAGTTGTCGCGGGGCGCCGACCGCGGGAAGGGGCTGAAGACCACCACCTCGTGGCCGCCGTCCACGAGCGCGTTCCCGACGCCCTGCAGCAAGCGCTGGTCTCAGCACGGCGGCGGCAGCAGCGCCGGAGGGGCGACAGGCGCCACCCGCCCCCAAGCGAGGCCCGCACCTTGAACATGGTGTTGTGGCTGTGCGCGGCGAAGGGGACGACCATGAGCGCCCGGAGGGCCTCGGTGGGGGCGGCCAGGGCGGCCAGCGCCAGCAGCAGCACGTGGGCGCACATGGCGGAGGACGGCGGCGGACGGTGGGCGGCGGTCGCGCGCGGCCCTTTACATGTCCGCGCACCCGATAGGACGCGACGCACTTGACTTGTCGAGTCACGCCTCAGTGCAAGCCACTCGAAGGCAATCTGGTGCAGCCAGATGGTGGATGAGATGGACCGGGCGCGACAGCAGTCCGACGGAGGAGTGGCTCGCTCATCTCGCGGGGACGACGCGGCGGTCAGGAACGCGTTGAAAATGGGACGGGGCACGGGCTCCCTTCACACCGCAACAAGAACGAAACACGCCCGCTGTCTCGCGCCAAGTTTAAATTCCTGGTCGAAATTTGAAATTGCCGCGCGAAAACGGTCGTTGTTACGCTTCAATTTGGACCCCCCTGGTGCCCCTGGTCCTCGGGCGTGTGGCGCCGTCGCCCTTGACGGTACTTTGTACCCGCGCACTCGCGCACATTGTACGCGGCGGGGCGGCGGGTCAGTCGCATTTGCAGTTATTTGCATCGCGGCGGATTGCTCCACTGCACCCGGCGGCGCCCGCCGCGCACCGCGGGCACGGACGAGTCTATGCTAAGAAAGTTGGCGGGCGGCGTGCGCGCGGGAACCGTTTTGCAAAGCAAGTTTGTACGGCGTTGACGGCGACCCGCGGACGCCCCCGCCGCCCGCCAGTCGGAATGCTCGCGGCCCGAGGGCGTTGACGGCGACGTGCAGTGAGCTCGCGGTCGTTCGCGGAGAACATAAGCGTGCTCCCCCGCAGCGCTCCCGACACCAGGCCGGCCACCGACCGCCACCATGCGCGACGTGGACGTGGTCATCTCGGGGATCGGCGCCGCGTTCCCGGGCGGCTGCGGCAGCGTGCAGGAGTTCGGGCGGGCCCTGCTGGACAACAAGCACCTCCCGACGGCGACCTCGCGCTGGAAATATGGTCAGTTGTAGCCGCGGGGACGGCCGCGGGGACAGCGTCAAGGCCCGGGTCTCGCTCACGCTCACGCCCACGACAGATGAGAGCATGGACGTCGCCGAGGTGTGCGGCCAGATCCCGATCGACCGTTTCGACGACGGCTTCTACGGCATCAACAGGTGGCTGGCCAGGGACATGGACCCCATCACCAAGCTGGGCCTGCAGCGCAGCTTTGAGGCCGTCATCGATGCGGGTGCGTGTCCGGCCCGTTTGCGGCGAAAAAAAAAACAACGTGCACCAAATTAAGATTTCAACAACAAAAAATCAGATAGAAGATGAGACAGATCCAATAATTTTAGCCAGTAAATTTATTTTTAAAAATCATTAAAAGAAACAGATTTTTTTAAAGTGTAAATCATAGCACACTTCAGCTTTTGCGCGTCCCGCTTGAGAGTAATAGCTGCGGGATGTCAGCTGCGGAGTGACAGCTGCCGAGTCGTGACTCTCGTGTGCGCTATCTCCCCAGGGCTGCACCCGCACGCCCTGAGGGGCGGCAGGGTGAACGTGTACGGCGGGAGCGGGGTGAGCGAGTTCGAGCAGCAGGCGGTGCACAGCAGCTCCCTCACGGCCCAGGCGGGCCACGTGATCGCGGGCATCTCCCGCACCATGCTCCCCAACCGCATCTCGCACTTCTTCGACTTCAAAGGTAACCGCAGTCGCGCTGCGCTCCGGTCGACGCCGACCCCGACGACGACAACGCCCTCCTCACACAGCCCGGTGTCCGCCGTCAGGTTCCAGCTGCTCGACGGACGGGTCCTGGCCCACGGCCCACGCGCACGTGCAGGCCGCGGCAGAGGCCATCCGCGGCGGCGACTGCGAGGCGGCCCTCCTGGTGGCGGCCAACGTCGCGCGCTTCCCGAACGTGTCGGCGCTGCTGCTGCAGCTGGGGCTGGTCAACGGCGAGGGCGTGACGCGGTGCTTCGACGAGGCCGGTGAGAGAGACGGAGAGAGAGAGAGAGAGAGAGAGAGAGAGAGAGAGAGAGGAGAAAAATTTCGAATTAATCTGAAACAACTTGAAAAAAAAAATGAGAAGGGTTGTCGGTCCCGCAGCGAAGGGCACCGTGCGCAGCGACTCCGCCGTCGCCATCTTTATCCAGCGCGGTGACCGGGCCAAGAGGTGCTACGCGAAGGTGCTGGCCGCCGGCATGGAGTACGTGGGGCGCGGCAGCTGCCTGGACCCGACCGTGCCCAGCCCCCGCGGCATGGAGCGCTTCCTGACGGACTTCTACAGGTGCGGGGCGAGGTGGCGGCCGACATAAAAAATGATTTTTCGATTTTTGTCATGAGACCCGAATTATCGCTAATCAGTCAGCTTTGGTGATAGCGTACACCTATTTCGGAAATGACCGCAGGTCTCACGACATCGACCCCCGACGGATCGCGTACCTGGAGGCGGACGGCAGCGCGCACCCCATCCGGGACGAGCTGGAGCTGGGCGCCGTCGACGCCGCGCTCGTCAAGGTAAGGCGTCGGCGTGCTTGACGCAGGCCGAGCAGGCCGATGGTCTGACGGCGTCCTGGCCGCAGGGGGCCGGCCGCACGTGCCCGCTGCTCGTCGGCTCCGTCCGAAGCAACCTGGGCAACACGGACGCCGTCTCCGGGCACGCCGCCATCTGCAAGGCCGTCGTGGCCCTGGAGACGTCCACCGTCCCCGCCACCATCAACCACCGCAAGGCCAACCCCAGGATCCGGGCGCTGGCGGAGGACAGGCTGCGCGTGGCGACGGCCAACACGCCGCTGCAGCTGGCCGCCGACGGCGTGGTGGCCGTCAGCACGCTGGGGCTGTCGGGCTGCCTGGGGCACACGGTGCTGGCGGCCAACCCCCGCGCCCCGGAGCACGACAAGCAGGCCGAGCGGCACCTGCCGCGGCTCGTCACCCTGGCCGCGCGGACAGAGGAAGGCGCCAAGGAGGTCGCCAGGAAGGTGCGGAGCGGGCTGTCGGTGACGATGACCACGACGATGACCATGATGGCGTGGATGACGGTGACGCTGGCCGCAGGTGGCGGAGACCCCCTTCGACGTCAACTACATCCGCCTCGTCCAGGATGTCTTCAGCCCCAACATCCGGGGCTACGACTACCGGACCTACGTCGTGCTCCCGACGCCGGCCGGCGGCGCTGAGAACGTCCCCGTGGCGGTGCGTTGACAGCTTCACGGTGTTCATGTCCACGGAGCACAGCGCCTGCGGGCGCCGGGGTAGGCCGGCCCGCACGACCCCCGTGCGCGCCGGGGTGCCGACCCGCCGGCCCGCGGGCGCCTGACCCGGCCCGGCCCGGCCCGCTCACGCTCACGGCCCTCTTGCAGCGCATGGAGAAGCGGACCGTGTGGTTCGTGTACTCCGGGATGGGCAGCCAGTGGGCGGGGTGCGGCGCGGCCCTCATGCGGCTGCCCGTCTTCGCCGAGACCATAGAGCGCCTGCACGCCGTGCTCGAGCGCAAGGGCCTGGACCTGAAGCACATCCTCACTGAGACGGGGCCCGAGGCCTTCGACAACATCCTCAAGTCGTTCGTGGCCATCACGGCGTGCCAGGTGAGGAGGCCCGGGACGAGGACGGCGTTGACGACGCCGACGCCCACTCACGCGACTCTCGCCCGCCCAGATCGCGCTGACGAACGTGCTGCTGGCGGTGGGCGTGACCCCGGACGGCATCATCGGCCACTCCCTGGGGGAGCAGGTGTGCGCCTACGTGGACGGCTGCCTCACCGAGGAGCAGGCCATCCTGGGCTCCTGGGCGCGCGGCGTCTCCTCCAACGAGGCCTCGATGCCCAAGGGCATGATGGCGGCCATCGGTGAGCACGGCGCCGGCGGCGGCTTCCCCTCGACGACGGCGACCTCCCCCGGCCCGCCTCCACCTCCCCTCTGCTTCGCGTGCCCCGCCAGGCCTGGGCTACAGGCAGGTGCTGCCCCGACTGCCGCCCTCCGTCGACGTGGCCTGCCGCAACTCGGACTCGAGCTGCACGCTGTCCGGCCCCGCCGACGACGTCAAGGCCTTCGTGGCGGAGCTGAGCGCGGAGGGCGTGTTCGCGAGGGCCGTGAACGTGGCCGACATCGCCTTCCACTCGCGCTACATCCAGCCGGTGGCGACGCTGCTGCGGCCGCGGCTGCAGGAGGTCATCACCACCCCGAGGAGGCGCTCCGCCAAGTGGGTGTCGACGTCGGTGCCCGAGGAGAAGTGGGTGCGTACGGGACGGTCGTGTCGCCGCGCCGCGCGGCCTAACCTAACCTGAGCCCGCGCCCGGCCCGCAGGGCTCCGAGCTGGCCACGTACTGCTCCGCGCACTACCAGGTCAACAACCTGGAGAGCCCAGTGCTCTTCGAGGAGGGCCTGGCCCACGTGCCGCGGCACGGCGCCACGCTCGTCGAGATCGCGCCGCACGGCCTCATGCAGGCCATCCTCAAGAGGGCCGTCCCGGACGCGGCGCACGTCAGCCTCACGCAGCGCGGCGTCGACGACCCGCTGCGCTTCCTGCTCGCCGCCATCGGGAAGTGAGTGAGGCTGGAGGGGCAGCCGACGCGGCGCCCCCCGAGGCGAGGCGAGGCGACACAGACGGAACTGTTTTTTGCTCAGGCTGTCGTTCTCGTACGCCGCCCCCAACGCGGCCGCCCTGTACCCGGACGTCGCGCTGCCCGTGCCGCGGGGGACGCCCTCCCTGGCGTCGCTCGTCACCTGGCAGCCGCCCGCCGCGGAGACGCGGGACATGTTCGTGGAGATGAAGGGGACAGTGAGTATCGGCACGGCGGCTGCTTCGCCGCCCCGCCCCGCCGCCTCGCCGCGGCGGACCGGCCGGGTAACGCTCATCGGCGTGGTGCTTCCAGAAAGTGCCGGACCTCGTGCTCCGCGTCGAGACCCCCGCCATGACGGTGCTCGGCCTCCGACTGCTGCCGCTGGCCGACTGTTTGGTAGGCTGAGGGGAGTTGGCTGGGGTGGGCCTCCTAGAGGTCATTCACTCCGGAGAAATTATCTTTAAAACAAAAACAAAAAAACCAAGTGGGGCGAGCCGCTCCGTTCTAAAAACGCCCACCCTGACGACACAGATGGTGATGTGGAAGAACGCGTGCGAGGCCTCCCACACCGTGCCCGACGCCCAGCCCACCACGTTCTCCGACGTGCACGTGGCCCAGTGGCGGCCGCTCCCCTGTACAGGTGGGTGGAGCCGGGGGTTGGGGACTGGTGGGTGGAACGACGTCGGCCAGAATACCTCAGAAAATCTATGAAATTTTCCAAAACTTTCTGAATTTTTTTTTCCAAAAAATTTCTGTGAAAAATTTCGGGACTATAAAGTCCCTGACGGGCGGCCTGGCTCGTTGGCAGGCACGGAGGAGCTCTCGGGCGCCTACATGAGGGGCGTCTCGCACGTGGAGATCACGGACCGTGACGGGGCACGCGTCGTGGCCGGCGCGGTGGTGCTCGAGGTGGAGCCGCCGCCCTCGCAGCCGCTGCCGCCGCTGCCGGCCCGCGGCCCCCGCCGCCCGGCCACGCTCACCGGGGACAAGGTGTACGAGGAGTTGGCCGGGCACGGCCTGCAGTACGACTCCAAGTACCGGAACATCGCCACCGTCAGGATGGACGAGCAGGGTGAGCGAGAGAGAGAGAGAGAGAGAGGGGGGGGGGGGGAGTCGGGAAGGGGTGCTAGAAGAGAAAGGGTAGAAAGAGAAGGTTAAAAAAAATTCAAAAATGATTTTTTAAAAATAATTAGCTAATTATTATTGATATTTTTTTTACACGACAGACTGGCTCATCACCGCCAAACACAACGGCAGCTGGGCCTGCCTCTTGGAGACGATCGGCCAGATCTACATCCTGAGGTCGGCGGAGGAGATGCAGGCCCTGGAGCTGCCCGCGCGGGTGCGCCGCCTCGAGCTGGACCCCAGGCAGACTGCGCAAGGACACAGGTTTCTTTCCTCTCCGGTCACATATATTACAGTTTTGAAACATAGCGGCAGTTTTTTTTTTTAATTCAATGGAGGTGAAGTAGTTTACGTCGGAGTGGATGCGTTGCAGACGTGGAGCTCCGGCTGAACCTGGCGTCCGGAGTGCTGGCGGGGGAGGGCGTACGCGTGTCAGGCGTGAGCACGGCGCCGTGCCCCGCGGCGCTGCTGCCCACGCCGCTGGCGCTGCAGTTCGTGCCGTTCGGCGAGACCAGCCATCGGGTAAAACTCGGAGACCGCGCGGGAAAAACAAAAGAATTAAAGGCATTTTAAAACGAAGATTGCGTGCTTCTGTCGCAGACCTTGTTGGAGTTCCTGCGCGTGGTCGCGGTCGCCATGCAGCAAGAGAGGCCGCCGCTGACGCTGGCCAGGCTCCCGAACGACAGCAGCGTCGGCGACCTCCACCGGGTGCTGGCCGACGTGGTCCGCGCTACGACGGGCGTGCAGGTGCGCGCTGGTGTGCACGGAGACCCTGCGCCCCGTGTCAGGGCGAGTCTAACCTGTGTCTCCCCTCGCAGCCCCGCGACGGGGAGGTGGCGGCGGAGGCCGGGCCCGCCGAGGCCGAGGCCGCGTCCTCGCTGCTGGTGGCCGGGCCGGACGCCCTCGCGGCCGCGGAGCGCTGCCTGGCGCGGCGCCGGGTGCGCGCGCTGCTGCTGCGCACCCGGGAGCGGTACCGGCGGCGGGCCGGCCCGGAGCAGCCGGAGCTGGCCGTGCTGGCGGAGCAGAGCTTCCCGGACGGCTGGGTCACCCTCGTCGGCCGAGCCGCGGCCGCCACGGACGTCGTCCAGCTGGCGCCCGGGTCGGCGTCGATCCCCGCGGACTTCGACGAGTCCACCGTGGTGGTGTGCCGCGGCCTGGACGACGAGAAGGTGCACGAGGTGACGGCGGCGGTGGCGGCGCGGCCCACCAGACCGAGGCAAGGCCAGCGACCGTCGAGGGAAGGCGGTGTCGGCGGCGACGGCCAGGGTCGGAGTCTGACGGCGTTCTCGGTCCGCAGGCTGGTGTTCGTCCCGGAGGACGCCCCGCCTTTCTCCGCCGGCGAGCGGCTGTACGCGGATCAGCTCGGCCGCGGCCCGCCCGTCAGCATCCTGGGCGAGGGCGGCCTCTGGGGCTGCTGGCTGACGCAGCCTCTGCCGCGGCCGGGGTGAGTGACGCCGCCTGCCGGGTAGGCAGCGCCCGGCCGCCGCGGCGCACGCGTGTCGTGCGGGCCGGCCTACCCCGCCGACCGCAGGCGCTTCAACCCCCCGTGGCCTAGGGCACCCAGGGTGTTTCATTTTTGGCCGCGTCTGTCCGCAGCGTCCCGGGTGCTGCGGTCGGCGCCCCGCTGGACTACATCGGCGAGGCCGACGGGAAGGTGGTGATGGGGGTGGAGTTCCCCGGGTGCCGGCGGGACCCGCTGCTGCGCTGGCCCCTGCCGCGGGGCTGGCCGCGTGACATCGCCGCCGCCGCCCCCTCCGCCTACGCCCTGGTGAGCCCCCGAGGACGGCGTCGGCCGCCACCCAGACCCTCTTCACGCAGAGCCCTCTGTCCGCACGCAGGCGTACTTCATGGTGCTGGTCAAGGCCGCCGCCCGGCGCGGCGAGTCGGTCCTGGTGCACGACGGCGCCTCCGCCGTCGGCCAGGCCACCATCCGGGTCGCCACACATCTGGGCTGCAGCCCCATCTTCGCGAGCGCGAAGGACGCCGAACAGAGAGAGCTGCTGCTCAAGACGTTCCCACAGGCAGGTGCCGCGGCGGGAACCCTCCCCGGAAGTTTCCTCCTTTTCACAAAACTGTCCCCGGGCTGAGCTGGCATCCTCGTCGCAGCTGGAGCCCCCGCACGTGCTGCCCGCCTCCGGCTCCTTCGACCACCGCGTCCTGGCGCTGACGGGCGGCCGCGGGGTGCGCGTCGTCGTGAGCCTGCTGCCGCACCGGGAGCTGCCCAAGAGCATGCGGTGTCTGGCCTACGACGGCCGCCTGGTGCACTACAACCAGGAGGCGCCGCAGCTGCTGGAGCGGCGGCACATCGGTACGAGCCGCGAGCAGCCGGTGGAGGCCCTCAGCCCGAGGAGCAGAGGCCGGAGAGCCGACGTCAAAGCAAACTCGGATTTTTTTTTTTAAATCACATTTATTTTAATTATTGATCGCGCGTGACAGATGAGCCCCTACATTTCCCAGTCCTGACCGGCCCTCATGCTCCCCTGGCTCCGGCCCGCAGGCTTGGGGGACTTCCTGCGGAGCATCGGGGCGTTCGGCGTGTCGGCGAGAGACCTGCTGCTGGCCAGCGAGCAGCACCGCGCCATGGTGTACGCGGCCGTGGCCGACGGCCTGCGGGACGGCGTCGTGAAGCCCATCGTCGTCGCCAAGGCCGACGCCGCGCCGCGGGGGCCCCCGGACAGCGCGGCCGGACAGCACTGCGACCCCAACAAGAGCTACCTGGTCGTCGGTCAGTGCAGCGCCCGGGAGGCCGGGGGGGGGGGGGGTCCGCGACGGGTGGCCGACGAGGCCGGCGTTGACGCTCGCGGGCTGCTTCGTGTTCCGCAGGCGCCGACGCGGGCCGCGCGCTGTCGGTGGCGTCCCGGTTGGCGCTGCTGGGCGCGGGCCACGTCCTCCTCGCCGTGCGAGCCGCGCCGGACGACGCCGCCCTCCAGCGGCGGCAGCGCGCCCTGCGGCGGCAGCGCGCCGCCCAGCCGCAGGTGCAGCTCGTGCCCCGCTGGGACGCGGCGGCGGCGCGACGGCTCGTCGACGCCGCGCAGCTGCCGCTGCAGGCCGCCGTCCTCATCGACGAGGTGAGGCTCGGGGCTTCATTCACAGCGAGGAGTTTCGTGTATTTTAATTACTTTGAATCTATTGACTGAATATTTTCAGCCTTACCTGATTATTTTTACATTGGATTATTTTACTTTGAATTTTCATTTGAATTTACTGGTGTATTTTTTTAAAACCTCAACCATTTTTCTTACTTAGAACTTTTCCACTTAGAACTTTTCCACTTTGAACTTTTTTCACTTTGAACTTTTTTTTTTACATTGGACTTTTGTGATTTTGTTTCGGTGTGGTGGCACACAGAGCGAGGAGGTGGCGCTGCTGGTGGCGGGGGTCCTGCCGGCTGAGGCGCGGCTGGTGCTGCTGTCCGAGCTCTCCCACTCGGCGTACCGCCTGGCCGGCCTGACGGCGCGGTGCTCGGCGCGGTGCTCCGGCCCCGCCAACACGACCTGCATGGTGGCGCCGCTGGCGGCCGCCGTCCGGCACCTCCCCAGCCTCGTGGCCGGGGCGCACGGCCCCGCGGCCACGGCCGCACTGGTGGTCGTCATGTCCGGCGGGGCGCTCCCGGAGGCGGGCGTCGAGCTGCAGCTGCGGGCCTCGCTGCCGACCTCGGCGTCGGCGCTGCGGGAGGTATGGCGGGCGGCGGGCCGCTGCGGCGCGGGCCGCGGCCGGGCCTCCGGCCCCCGGCTGCGCCCGCTGCGCTCGCTGGCCGTCCCCGGCGCCGCCCCCCGGGAGGTGCAGCCGCTCTACGTGCTGCCCCCGCTCGCCGTGCTGGACCCGGCCTCCGGACAGCAGCTGGCCGAGCTCGCCGCCAGGGTGACGAGCCCCGTCTACGTCGTGGAGACCACCGTCCAGGACGGGATTCGTAAAGCGGCCGAGGACATCGTCGGGGTGCGTCAAAAATGTGAACAACGATCTACTGTATTTAAAATCCCCCTTAATTCTTTTCTTGCACCTGTTAATTTCCCCACTCTCTCATGTCATTGTTTTGCCGTTGTTGTGCTTTTAAAATGTATTTTGCTCGAGCGTTTCGTCTGATTCGGCTCTGGCCTGCCGCCCTGCCCCGCAGGCGGTGCTGCGCCGGCAGCCGTACGGCCCGTACAACATCCTGGGCTGGCGCCTGGGCACGGTCCTGGCCCTGGAGGTGCAGCGGCAGCTGGAGGCGGCGGGCAGGTGCGGCGCGCTGCTGCTGGCGCACGGCGGGGTCCTGGCCGCGCGGCAGTGGGCGCGGGCCTGCCCGCCGGAGCGCCGCGTCCTCGAGGCCGTCCCCGAGGCCGTGCCCGAGTCGGACGCGGACGCGCACCAGGGCGCGCGGGTCGTCGCCGGCCTCCTGCAGGCCGTCGCCGAGCACGAGTCCAACTGCAGCCGGCCGTTCGCGTGGAACGTGTACGTCGTCCGCACCTCCGTGGAGGACGCAGTGGACTTCAACGAGAACGTAAGTCTCCCGGGCCGCCTGGCGGGTAGGCCGCCGCGGGCCGCGGACGTCGTGCGGGCGGCCTATTCCGCCGCTGACGCGTGCGTTCCGTCCGCAGGACCCCCGCCTGCAGACGCTGGTGCCCCCGACGCCGAGGCTGGCCGACGTCATCAACTACGTGAACCAGCACGTCGGCCACTCCCAGCTGGCCGGCGACGACGACCTCAGGATCTCCACCGACAGTGCGCACCACAGCCGCCGGCCCGTACTCAGCGCCAACAGGCTTGCTGAATCAATAAACTGATTTCCCAAAACTGGTTGTGACAGCGTCTCATGTTTAAAAAAAAATTGTGTGTTCCTCTGTTCTCCAAGATAATATTTTCAAACCAAGCCCAAAGAGATGTCAAGTTTTTGGTTTTTTTTTGTTTAAAATTATTATTTTTTAAAGGGCACAAAGTGATTTAATGGGTTCACAATTCTTTAAGGTATAACGGGTTTCCCATCCTTGCCTTCTCCAGCTGAACACAGATTTGGTGTACGACAAGGACTAGCCTTCGGTGAAATGATTGATAATAGTCACGCCTCTTTCACAAATATCTTTATTATGAAATAAAATCTTTACACAACAAAGGGTTGAATAGATGTAAAATTCATTTATATTATATAAGTTTAAGAGGCTAGTAGCCAAAGTTCATTCAAAACTTGATACAATATAACTGGGCACAGTCAATGTCTAGATCCATTTTTCAATGCTCCCATCAAAACTCAAAAGAGCATGTTAACTGAGCACCTGAAGGTATAATATAACTAAAAAGGCAGCATTTATTTACTTCACAGCGGCATAAAATAGAATATATGCATTGGCAGACTTGACCTCATCACGTGAGATTTCATTTACATCTTGATCATCAAATTTGTACCACCTGGAAATGCATAAGAAAGGAATGTCAGCAGACATGCATTCATAAAAGCATTCAACACATTGGATTTTGGCATTCCTACTTACTTGGCTCCATTTTTGCAGTAGGCGGTGTAGTGTCCACCCTCAAGAGTCCCATAATGGTTTGATACTCCACAAAGGTCATACACTGTATGGGGCTGATATTTGTTGGGAGTGTAGTTTCTCATATCTAAATTTTCCAAGGGAAAGTCTACGAAGGTTTGTCGTTTTTGGTAAAAGCCATCTGAGTAAAATCTACAAAGTCACAAATTAGCAACAATACAAAAGTCAGACTGTAAAAGGGTTAAGGACATGATGCATACCTCTTTAGATGAATTATTAGAATAGGAGGCAGGCGGCAGAGGTCAACATATTTCTCTGCATCATGATGTCCATGACAGGATTCACACTTATATCCTGATATTCTTTCCTTGCTTGTATATAAACGTAAACATTCCTAAATTGTTTTTCACAAAACAAGTGTTATTACACGTTGTTTATTTGGTAGTACAGTGACTCAGACATACACACTCACCGATAAGGTGCATCTAGCTGCACTTGGAAGTAATAGGGTGAGATTTGATGTAGGTTCCTCATAGTTCATCGATTTCACAGAACATGAACTACACTGAACAGTAGACACTTGTTGAATAAAAAAACTTGTAAGCATAACAGATTCATGCTTGCTTTTAAATTCATTCCATGCATTTATTGCACCAGTGACAGCATCAGTATCACTATTCTTCGGACCAAAGTTTGTTGCCTTTAAGAGAACAAATGCAAAATGAATAGACACCTGAACTTGAGCAAAAAATTACTTGAAAGGAATTAGGAGTGGAAAACATTCATAATCCTTTCCTCTTGGCCCTACCTCTTTCAGATGATGCTCCTTTTGCAATTTGAGGTCATTGTGCAACCAATCCATGAGAAAGGTGAGAAACTCATGAGCATCTTGTTGGCTACAGCCTCGAAATCGGTCCATGTATTTGCCTACCACTCCCTTGAAGAGAAAACACAAAAATAAATTAAAAAATAAACTTGATTGGCAAACATATGGCAATGTTTCATTAAATTTACCTTGAAATCGCGACAAGCAATTGATCTATATTGACCGAGCCATAAGTTCCGTATCACATGAGCCACTTCCTCAGCAACCTCACCACGTGTTGGGTTATCTGGACGTTGATTTAAATGTTCTTTGTATTTACCACGACAAAAATAGTTGTTGAGGATACCTATGTTGCTAATGCACTGCAAAACTGAGTTCATGTAGCAAGAATTTCCAAGATTTTTGAGTCCTGTTAAGCCTGATTTCTGAATGATGATATAAATTAAAGTTAGTACTATTGTTGAAAATTATTTACACAAATAATAACAATCATTTCATAAGTTTGTACTTACAACAGTGCCATAAACCTCATTAAAATTTCTATGGCGATTGATGAAGTCTAAGGTTTGTGGTTTTTGGACACTTGGTTTAGTGTTTCGGTCAAAATGAGGCATTGGAGGTTTCTGCTCTGGTTCTAGCCCCAGCTGCAACAGAAAATAAGAAAAATGTAAATGGGAGAGCCTGCAAGAAACAAAACAAACAAAAAACCCATAACAATATCAAAAAAGCCACCAAACTTTACCTGAGCAATATTAGGAGATGACCTGGATCTTTTAAGGCTGGAACTAGGTGGTGGAGCCAAGTCCATATTATAAGTTCCTACAGAACCTAAATTAAAAATATAACAGTGTAAAAAACAAGAACCCCTTTTACTTTACAAAATAAAACAATCTCACTTACTTGGAGTTGGTTTTGGGCTGCCAATAGTGAGTTTTGCCTCCAGCTCAGAGCTAGCAAGAGAAAGTTATTTGTTACATCACAATGTTTTGCTTAACTATAAATAAATCTTCATCTAAAAGTATTACACCACAATACAGGTATAAATTTTTAGCACAGCTGTGCATTCGATAAGAAGGAACAGAACTCACTTGATATTTCCAGAAAATGAATTAGGAATTCCATGTGACTTAGGTGATTCAGAATCTGCATCTTCATTGTAACTGAAAGACTGGTCACGTTTCCTATACTCTTCAAGTTCCTTCCGTAGTGCTTCATTCTCCTCTTCCTAATAATGGTACAAGTAAAAAAAGAAAATTGATCTCTAACTTCAAACAACTTTAACAAATAAAGGAAAATGCGTACTGGTATGATGGAAGTGCATTAGTGAAGGTAAGAGTGGCGAATATGATAAATGCAGTAGGAGGAGTTTACCTTGCTTCGTTGTAAATTATGAAGCTCTTTTATGCGCAATTTTAATTTTCTTTCATTTTGATACAAACTTTCTTTTTCTCTGTCAGTCAGCTCGTTGCGGCCTTGTCTCACTTGTATCTCTTTAAGCTCAATTTCTGCACTCTCCCGATCACGACTCAGATTTTGGGAGTGTTGTATTACTTCCTCTCTCTTATCTTCCAATTCTTTATATTTTTGAACTGCTGCAAGCTACAGGACAATGTAAAATAGTTGTGGTGCGCTGAACAGTTTAAAATAAAATTACTGTATTAAACAGTCAAATCACTTACTTTACTGGTACGATCAACGCTTGGAACGGTTACAACAAGCGTCCTTGACTCCTTAGGCAATGATGGTATATCCTTCACGAACCGAGAAGAAGTTGCATTGTTGACATCTATGTTCTTGCCATTTTCAATTACGAGTATCTCAGCATTATCAGTCTGAAGAACATGTGCTCCAGCATTGCCACTCGAAAATGCCACATTTACTTTGGGTATAGGCTTACTAGCTCTTGAGAATTTAGGTGTTTCATCCACTAATTCTGGGTAGACAACATCATCTGGATGGATAAAGTAAATTACAATAATAATAATAATATGAAAAAGACAGTTACTTCTGAAATTTGATGAACAACAAACCAATATCTAGAAGTCCATCATCGGTCTGAGGAGGTAACTGTGGTTTTGGATTAGTACAGTACATTGGATAATGGTTCCACCACTCTGTGAAGCCTCCATTAAGTATCACGGGTTTACTTCGATATTCAACAGCTGGATCCCACTGCAAGTAAACAAAAATAGAAGAGTGTTACAAATTATATTCTGGTAGACAAAAAATTTTGACCAGAAAAAATATATGGATCACAACCTCAAGTATGATTGTCTGCAGACGATGTATAGCTGAATCAGGCTGAAGATTGGTGGTGGTAGAAGCCCAGTCCAGGAGAATCAGATGTTCCACATTTAAACGCATTCTCCATTTGCTTTGAGATTTTACTGGAAGTTTCTCTGCGAGCTTAGAAGCACTACACCTATGTGACAACACACACATGAGATCAAGAACAAAGAGCCAATAACATAAAATGCTAAGATTGGAAATCAGCATTATGCTCTTACCCTGGCTGCAATATCTCTTCTGGAACACTAATACAACTGTCATACATAATATGTGAGTCATTGAAGCAGCTTTGAGGTCTCACATCCATAATAACAACATTTGATGGATTCTGTTCCAGGATTTTACATAATTGCATACATGACATTCCAACATCCTGCACTGTAACATAGTATTTTTAATAAAAAGTGTGGGATTGAAATTAACAAAATATAGCGCATAACTTTTACTACAGATACTAACAGCTCGGTTCATTCACAACATCGGGTTTTCTTATAGTTTCAGAACTAGGATTTGACACAATTTCTTCTGGGGCTTCTTGTTTTGGTTGGACTCTCTCTAATGGTGGCTTTATCAGATCTGCCTTTCTATATCTGAGAGGAAAAATAGTCAAAGTTAATTATACAAAAGCAATTTTTTTTATTTGAAAAAGGAAATAAAAGTAATAAGCAAAGTACATTTTGAGAGGTTAAAGAAAAACATACCTTTCCTCTAGGCATTTGCTAAGTTTCTCTGCTGTTTCTAAAGCATATAACACGGAGTGCCTGCTCAATTCTTTATCAATATCACTTTTTTTGCGTTTATATTCATCTGATTTTTGTACGTAGCTTATTATACTCAAGTACTTCATGAAATAAATGTAACTATCTTCTTGGTTTCCCTTTCGGTTTGCATCCTTGGCAGCTTGAAACAGCTTAGGTGCAGACTTACACAACCTGAGCAGTATGATTACAGTATGATTACATTAATACAAAATAATAGGTATGGATACATAAAAACCATGTATACAACACACTTTGGTTCAAAAGAATATATTACAATTTTTGTTGTACTTACTTAAATATATTTTGGTTAGTGTATTCATGTTTATCATAATGAGGTTTTAGGTCTTGTAAGCATTTTCCTTTTGATAAAGGTTTCAAAATGGGTGCTGACATAATGGACCTAAGGCAAAGAAAGAATAGTTAATCGGACAGAACTGTTACGGCAAAATGATTGACTTATCTATCATAAACATTTCACTTTCCAAAGAACTTTATGAATGTCATGCAAGCTTTCGTATCAATATGTGTAGTACAGAGACAACTCGCTTATAAGAACGAGAAGGAATGGGAAGAGGCGTCACAGAGTAACATTGAAACTCAAATATTTACATCACACTTACAGTGTTTACCCTTCCCTGTCAGCCTGTCAGGGCGCTAATGTCAGAACCCGTTTTAGATGCGAGGGAACGCCCGCAAAAGGACAACAAAAATAGCGGACGCACTCCAGGTAACGCACGAGCCATTCTGCTAGACAATCATTCGAGAAGACTCTGCCACACACCGATTCATACCACCAACGGGTCTGCTGCCCAGTGAATCATAACATCAAAACACCTGACCGAGTGGACGCGACGAACCTCAAACGATAGTGTCACCATTCAAACTCGCTGCGCCGGGGAAGGCCGCCGAGCGTGGCCGCATCGACAGGCGAACGACAGGTGGCTCCCCCGAGAGCCACAGCGTCGGGGCGGACTGCGGTCAAACCAAATACCTGGTGTTCAACTTCTTAGCCTAGCTTTAGCAGGCGAAACAATTCTGCCATGTTGGATCGCGCTCCAGTGCGCAGGCGCGGGTCGGAAGTGGGCGGGGGGAGGGGTAGGGGGGGGGGGGGGGGGCGTAAAGGGGGTGAGGTGCGAGGGGGGCGGGTGCTAGCAGAAGACAGCGCAGAACAGACGCCGCTTGGGCAGGGTCAAGGAAGACAGCTCTCGTATTTGTGATTTTTTTTCGTATTAATTCCTGAACACACTCCACGATGGCAGAGGACAGTGCCGCTTTGGAGGATGACAAGATGTGGGAAGACGAGGAGGTAAGACTTTGCAGCCTCCGTGCCGCGCGTCCTGTGAAAAAAATGACAACTGGACCGCAGCAGCAGACGGCGTCTGCTGTTGCTGTTCCCATTGCCAGCAGCGGTGGTCGTTCTAAAATTGCCTAGCAAATTAATGATGACCATGAGGGTGGTCACTGAACGCGTGCTCGGACAATGTTTCTCTGACTTTCTGTATTTTTTAAAAAATAGATTAAGTCACAGAAATGGGATTACGCCGGGCCACCCGTAGGCTCCTATATCATGCCTTGTTTATTTGTGTCAGGCATGTCATTTCATTCTGTTTTCTTTAAAAAATCGTTGTGGCTTGTTTTTTTCTTAAATGCAGGAATTTCTCTCGGAGGAAGTTCTTCAAATGTCAACTGATGAAATAATCTCCAGAACTAGATTGCTGGACAATGAGGTAAAAATCATGAAAAGTGAAGTCATGCGCATCAATCATGAACTTCAGGCCCAGGCAGACAAAATCAAAGAGAATACTGAAAAAATTAAGGTCAATAAAACATTGCCATATCTGGTTTCAAATGTGGTGGAGGTAAGTTTTAGTAAGACATATTTTCCAAAATATGGAGGGGGGGGGGGGGGGGGAATGTAAGTATTCATGCCAGAAATTTTTTTGTGTTTCATAGTTGTTGGATGTAGATGCTGAAGAAACTGAAGAAGAAGGAGCAGTAGTTGATCTTGATGCTCAGCGAAAAGGAAAATGTGCTGTCATCAAAACTTCTACAAGACAGGTACCCTTTCTTTTATGTACATCTTTGCTGAGTTGCTTTGCTCAGTTCATCGCTTGATTTAAAGCATTTCTATTTTGCAGACATACTTTTTGCCTGTGATAGGCTTGGTTGATGCTGAAAAATTGAAACCTGCTGACTTAGTTGGAGTAAACAAAGATTCATACTTGATTTTGGAAAATCTTCCAGCTGAGTATGATGCTAGAGTGAAGGCCATGGAAGTAGATGAACGACCCACAGAGCAATACTCCGACATTGGAGGCCTTGATAAGCAGATTCAAGAAGTTTGTCTCAGCTTTCACATTGCCGGCCGTGAGTTTAGTTTTAACTAACTTGATAACATTATTATTTTTACCATTTTGCAGCTGATTGAAGCTGTGGTTCTGCCAATGACCCACAAGGAAAAATTTGTTAATCTCGGTATTCATCCACCTAAAGGAGTTCTTCTCTATGGCCCTCCTGGAACAGGTAAGTGGCGTGAACTTTTGAAACTTTCTAACTGTAGTATGATGTTTTGACTGCCCTGGTAATTTTTTTTTATTTAAAAAAAGAAAATGAATATCTTTAGATGCGATTTGTTTTACAGGAAAAACTCTCCTCGCTCGAGCTTGTGCTGCTCAAACTAAATCCACATTCCTGAAGCTGGCAGGCCCTCAACTAGTGCAAATGTTTATTGGTGATGGGGCTAAGTTGGTCCGCGATGCCTTTGCCCTAGCAAAAGAAAAGTCTCCATCAATTGTTTTCATTGATGAACTCGATGCTATTGGCACCAAACGGTTTGACTCTGAGAAAGCTGGAGACAGAGAAGTTCAGAGAACTATGCTGGAGCTGCTAAATCAGTTAGATGGGTTTAGCTCTACATCTGATATTAAGGTGTGCACTTAACTCAGTTTCATTTGTCTAGAAGAAATATGAGAACTGTGTAACCTTTTCAATTTAATTTTTTAAAGGTAATCGCTGCAACAAATCGTGTTGATATTCTGGATCCTGCATTACTGCGCTCTGGTCGCTTGGACCGTAAGATTGAATTTCCACATCCAAGCGAAGAGGCTAGAGCTAGAATCATGCAAATCCATTCCAGGAAAATGAATGTATCTCCAGATGTAAATTTTGAAGAACTGTCCCGAACTACCGACGATTTCAATGGAGCACAATGCAAAGCTGTCTGTGTGGAAGCAGTAAGTAACAGCATTGTGCATTCTAGATTCAGCATGTAGCACTTGAGTTTGTAATAAATGCTGATGTGAAATTGCAGGGAATGATTGCACTCCGGCGAAATGGAAATGTAGTCAGCCATGAAGATTTCATGGATGCCATCATGGAAGTTCAAGCCAAGAAGAAAGCCACCCTCAACTACTATGCTTGAACTGTGCACATATTTCTTTTTTTTTTTTCTATGATGATTTTTCTCATCCAGTGTACTCGATGATGGGGGGGAAAAATCTAATGATGTAATGCTTATTTCGGCTTCTATTGAGTCATACATATTTATTTCAGTATTATTACCATGAATGATATAGTTGTGATTGTGCGGGTGGGGAGGGGGAAAATGAGGGAAAGTGAAATGTGAAACACAAGCAAACTATCACCTGCTGTAAGGGAGATTACTAGTCATGAACGAAAATTGTAGACTGTTCCCAATTAGGTCAGATTTGGTGGTACGATTGAACTTGTCAAATAAAATGAGTGTATATGGATCACAAGTTGAAGCTAAATTATCCCTCTCACCTGCTCTCACTTTATTCTCCTAGCAATGAAGAATATCCAAAAAATGTTTAAGTAGTTTCATCTTACAAAAGTTAACAGACCTTGCAAATCAGCAAAAAAAAACAATAAATAAATGACTGAACAATAAATTTAACAACGCACAGCTCTCAACCAAAACTATAAATAATAATTTATAACAAATAATAATAACTTTTAACTCAACTTATATTATAATATTGATCACATTAAAACAAACAAGGTCAAATCATTAAAAGTTGCTGCATGTGATAAACTTTGTACTTCAGCTAAGTTAAAATTTCGTTCTTTAGATCGCACACTTTGGTATAGATATTTGTCATTAACACTGACATTTGGTAACCTTAACGTTAATACAAATTCTACATGGAATTTGACAGCGGCAGAAACCTACAGGATTACACGGGAAAATAAAATTAGTAGTAGTATTGCCCTACGGCCCCATACCCATCATGGGGTGAGTCCCAACATGACCCATAGGGCTCATCCCCATCTGTCCCATATAACCCACTGGTCCACCCATTCCCATAGGACTTGACATGGGACCTGGCCTCGTCATGGGCCCTCCCATGTGGCTAGTCATAGGCCCACACATGCCCATCTGGTTCGGCATCATCCCCATGCCCATGGAGTGTCCCATTCCAGAGCCCATGGAGTGTCCCATGCCCATGGGCCCCACACTATGCCCCATTCCGCCGTGCCCCATGCCCATGCCATGCCCCATGCCCATGCCGTGCCCCATGACCATCCCGTGACTCATCCCCATTCCCATGTTCATGTGTCCTGGGCCCGGTCCCATGGGCCCCATACCCATCCCCATGCCCATGGCCATGCCTGTGGGTCCTGGCATGTTCATCCCATGGCCAGGGCCATGGCCGGGTCCATGTCCGTGGCCATGGGCCATGCCGGGCATGCTGAGCGGAGAGTGGCACCTACTCCCCAGGCCTGCAACCTGCACAAAAGAAGGAACAAATTCAGAAACGTGGCTGACTGCTATCTGTTTGCGCAATACAAACCAGGCAGATGCTCACCTGCGACATGTCGCTGGGAAGGTTGAGGTTCATGAGCAGATCACGGACAGCCAGTAGAAGCATCGACTCCTGGCCACTGTGGGCCGGCGCTGTATAATCGGCGAAATGCTTGAGCTGGATGTTTGCTGCTGTGACGGCCAGAGCTGGACCATGTTCCCTTTTCTCAGCCACTTGGGTGTTCCGGTGGTGGACGTCATACACCAAGGGAAGGACGACCGAGGCACCCTCCCCAGGACCAGCACATATCCTTGTTAGCTGGATCTGGTTGAGGGAAGGATAACAAAGTTACTACGACCGGGAGGGTAACATACATTTGTAAATCGGTGCATAAAAGTGATACTTACAAAACATAAAATTCGGTTGCGGAAAAGTAAGACACCCGCTTGTCCAACAGGAACAATCAGAGAAACAGTTGATGTTGGAACTCTCAGGCACAATTGAACATTCCACTTGAAGTTTGCTTGCTGAGCCAAGCTTGGCATCTATTTTTATCATTTTTCCAGGGAAGAAAGAAAGAGAAAGCAAAATTAGTTTGAAAAGAGACAATTTGTCGCACAAGATCATTAAGTCAAAGTAAAAACAATTTTTTACCAAGTCCAATTTCATCAACTGAATGAAGTCTTTCAAAACACATAGAGGTGTGCAAAGGATTCGGGCCATCCCAAGAAGAGAGTTTGGTTTATAGGGTGGGCATGCCACTCTCATTTCAAAGAACCTTTCAATAATCTGTACAAGAAAATTGTATAGAACATTATCACAAAAATAAAATATGCATAGTACATTCCTAAACCATACAGCGTGCTAGCTTCATACTTGTATCTCGTCCATCGAAAGTTGGTCTTTGTACTCTGGAAGAGGCGTCACCCTCAGGTGGAGAGTTTGGAAATGATATGGGTTCTGAACAAGACGGCAATGAAGACACTCTGTTTTAAAACTAGGTTCAGCAGTTCTGAGGTCGGTGAGCTGTAAAAAAAAATAATCAATCAACAACTCCCGCTACAATGGTACAACTTAAAGCAATTCTAGCGCTATTTTTTTTTTTTTTTTAAAGTGGACATTGACCATTTCTTCCGATTGAATGAACCGGTGCATCTGGCGCCGCATGAAGGCGCACCCCAGGAAGCGTTCCAGAGGGCACAGCTCCGGTGCATCCGGTGGCATCTGGGGCGGAGGCATGTTGGGGCCGGGGGCGGGGGCGGGGCCGGGCTTGCAGAGGGCCTCCAGGGAGTGGTAGCCCATCACGGTGGGCAGCGCGGCCCAGGAGCGCGCCGATGACGCCCGGCCCGCCTGCTGCTGCGGCTGCTGCGGCTGCTGCGGCTGCTGCAGCTGCTGCTGCTGCTGCCACATGTCCGGGCTCTGGCCCGGGCGGGCGGGCGACGGCCGCGGCATGCCGGGCGAGTTGGGCCACGGGGACGCCCCCGGCGAAGCCATGCCCTGCGAGGGCGGCGCCGGGAACGGGCTGCCCTCCATGTGACCTGGACAAGGACAAGGGGATCACGTCGTGGCCGCCGTCACACCCGAGGGGGCCTCCGCCTTTTTAGTCTTTTTACGATTTTTTATAAAAATTTTAATTCATTCCCCCCTGGACACTGGATCTTTTTTTGGTCACACCCACCGGCCAGCATGGAGCCCGCGGGGGAGTGGCCGATGACGGAGGGCTGCGGGGAGGCGCAGGAGGCTGGCATGTGCATCGGTAGCGGGCTGGGGCTGGGCATGGGCAGCGGCGGCAGCGGCGGCAACGGCAGTGGGTTCGGGGAGTTGAGCCCCACCCCCGGCGACGCGGACTGGCCCACGCCCGAGATGGACGGCGGCGACGCCAGGTTGAAGGAGGAGCCGGGAGACGAGCCGAAGTTTGGCGGGTGCTGGTTGCTCTGCATGGACCACACCACAGCGTGACATCTCGAGATTAAGTTCTGCTCCAGGCATCTGTCGGCGAAATCATTTGGCTGCGGTCCACCGCCTCACCTGAATGTTTGACATATGGGGACTCGCAGGAGTGTGCGGGTTGCTTCCTGAGGTCGGAGTGAGAGGAGCATGAAAACGCAGTCCGTCTTTCTGGTTGGCAGGTGAGTTTGGACCACGGCCCAGACCTGTGCTGTTGGCTTCCGGCTCAAAAGCAGGTGGGGAAGGCTGACTGTCGTCATCCGGACTAGAATTACTCCTCAACGGGGATGTTTGGAGTGAGTATTTGGAGAGAAAGACCTGGAATGAATTTTTTAGTGTGGAGTGACTTTACACATGGAAGTCAACCGTGGATCAATAGGTGCCGCAGAAATGGATGACAAATTTTACCGTCAGGTCCTGGATTGAAATGAGATCTGGGAGGGATGAGCACCCAAATGATGAAAAGAAACCATCCCTCAAACTGGCAATACTATTTCCTCTTAATTTCACTTCAACACAGAATGTGCCCTCATACACGAGTCGGAGAACAGTTGGACTCTGGGCTACAATATTCCAGGTTTGGATTGGGATTGTTGGTCTCTACAACACAGATAGTTGTGATAAATATAAATTGACCAGTACACAAATGAACATGGTAAACTCATTAGCTTACAGTGCTGATGATGCCAAAGTGAGGACTTGAGGGGAGTTTTGAAATGGCAGCCATGGGTTCGTAGGTTTCATGAAGTACTTGGATTAGAAGAACAGAGCTTGTATTTCGATTGAGAAATACTTCTAAGTTGGAGCGAACAAGTCCATGGGCAGCCACAGCTTTTCCTGATGTACCTACAATGTTAAATAGAATTCAGATAAATTTCTCTGCCGCATGGAAACAGGTATAGGGGTTGCAATAGTTTGATTGCAATATTTACCAAACAGTAGGCAAAAGGCTTTCTTCTCAATATTCCATCCAATTGTTACAACAGCTTCTTTGTTTGGCCCATAACCAAGGATGAAATGCAGATAATTATATGATTTGACTACACACATATCTTCCAGATTGTACTTCTTACTCTTGAAACCCTCTGATAGCTCTTCAACCAACTATAATTAAAATTAGAATGCATTTTCATTATTTTTTTTAGCAAAAAATCATAAGGCAAAGAAAAGGCCTCACTGCAGATGCCTTACCATGTAAATTTGAGTGATATACATCCAATCTGCTAGAATAGCATCAACTGTTTTTCCAGAATTTTCTTCACTTAACATTTCATAGTGAAGATACACTGGCCGTCGATTACCCTGCTCTTTTGGGTGAAGTGATTCCAGTGGAGACCCCGCAAAAACCTAATCATGTAACAAGAAAGCACTGTGAAATCACATTTGACCACGAAAGGACAGCTAGTGGACAACACATACCAGCTCTAGAATCCATATCCTGGATTGTATTCTACTGGCAGATCGTATCGACACAGATAACAATCTTCTCGTAAGAGCCACATAGTAGGGGTCTGTACTTGAAACTTGTTCAGGCGTTGGAAAGCTAAGAGGTTGAATAAGCATTCCATTGGCCTCAGGCTCGACCTATTGTTTAGTAATTATAGCATTAGAAAAATCTTGGGCTATCACATATCCGAGACAAAAGGTGGAATAATAAATATAAAGAAAGATTTAAAAAATAATAATAATACACTTACTTGAATACCATTATGAGGAATGCCTCTCTTGGTAAGTTCTTGGCACAAGCTTATAAATGGTATTCTTTCTTCACACATAGCTACAACATGTGCTAGCTCAGGGATGAAGTACGCAGGGTGCTTGGTTCTGAGGCGCCTCTCTTTGCCTGTCGATGAAGGACCCTTGCGTTTGCCACATGACTGGGACTCGTCAACACCCGTGCAGGGTCCATGTGTGGCCACAAAGGTATCAAGTTCAATTAATCTAAGAACCTTGAAGCATAAAAGATAGATTAATTTAAAGCGTCACTTTGGCAGCACTTGGAGGACACAGTGATGGGAGAAAATACCTTTAAGTAAGGCTTTGGCATTTCATTATCAGGAACAGCCTCCTCAGCGGCTTGTTCCTCATCCTGCACAGAAACTGGCTTCACTGATGACAAGTAGAATGTGCAGGTGACGCCCAGAACAGAACCTTTCTTCTCATGCAAGTCCACTATTAAAATGGATGTAGGGTGATGGTTGAACTGGACAAGCATGTGATGTCTACCCAACCTGTAGGGGTAAAAATCACACACACAATAAATACTGCACATCCATGAAAATTATATTAGAAAATAACACATGGATATTGCTAGTCACGTGATCAAACCTTGATGCAAGTGGGCATTCCTGAAGAGACAGAAGTGGTAAAAATTCTTTGACCGTGACAGGTAAATGGATAAGTGTCTTTTCACACCGTCTCTTCATAACCCAGAATCGAAGTTCTGATATCAAAGTTGGCAGTTTAGATCTATCTCCATTGAGAGCGGTTTCAATGCCTTCAGTCAGTGAAGTCTCGTACTGTGGAACACAGCACTGAATAATTCCAGTGTATGTATCAATCTGCAAGCAACAAACAGTGATTCAAAAATAAAGTAAATAAATTCTGATAATTACTTAAGGAACCTCAGGAAATACCAATATACTCACCGTGACTATCATCTGCTCTGCCCGCTGACAAGGCTGTAGGAGCGGAACACTGAGAATGGCAGGTACGCCGCTAAGAGTGCACTCAATGCCTGGTAGAAGGGTTTGTATTTCTGTTTTTAAATCAGTCAGGCGGGCTTTGGTTCTAACATAAATAGTATGGACAAGCAGCCTTTCCATTGATATCACAGCAGAATATAAAGCTTTTTCTGCTATTTCAGCCTACGTTTAGAAGGTCAACTCTCATAAGTACATCATACAGGAAAAGGAGAGCTATGAAAGAATATATGAGACGAGAAATGTGTTCTAGAACTTACCTCTATACAACCACCGAGGAATGGATTATGAATAACAGCTAAAGGTTTGGCACTCTCACCTTCATTGACCTGAACAGTTAATTTGTATCCAAGCTCAAAATGAGGATCTTTACTAGTCAACTCACACCAATATGAGGTTGTCAAATGTCGCCCAGGCTCATAACTATGAATGTGCAAATGGCTTCCCAAACGATCCTTCTTCAGACGAATTGCTTGCGAATACAACACATCAAGCTGAATTGATTGTGCAAAAAAGTGAAGTATGTTGTACACCTGAAATTCAATTGCGTGAGAATATAAGCTCAGGTACCATAGATGCCTGAAGAAATATAAAAGGAATCCCAAATTTTCTCACCTCATTGAGTGGATTAGGATTGTCAGCTAAACGAGCCTGAATTACTTCCTGAACGTAGTCAACTTGCAGAGGATGAACTAATTCTTCACCTCCTGTAAAAGAGGGGAGAAAAATGTTTTAAAAATTCCACTTGTACTGTACACAACATATGTATTTAGGTAAGTTTTGTCATACTCCACAAATTTCTACAGCATTAATTAGGTAGCATGCAAAGACTAGTGAAAAATGAACAAATTACCTCCAATTTCTTTGTCTTCTACTAGAATTTTAACATCAAGAAGTCGCCATGGAATATTAGGTCCGTCACCCATGACAGTCAAGGATGCTTCAAACTCATGCTTTACATGGAATGTTGCCTTTCCACCTTCAATCTGAATTCCAAAAGGATGATTTGTTTTTAAAATTGTTAAATAGAAAGCAACGTTACTAATCCTGAAAGTGCACTTACTTTGACATGTTTCATTTGTGGTAACAGATTTCCAGTGACAAGGCGGTGTTGTATAACCTGGTTCAGACGGTGAAGAGTATTTTCTTTTTCATCTGGAGTGATTGGCTCTTCGGGAACAACACGGTCCTGTTTAATAGAAGACATGTTAAAGATTTTCCTGCGAGTATTGGATATTTGCTCATCACTGTACATACCCGAATACATGCTGGCAAGCGACTATAGGAACCTGTTGTTAGAATTTCAGCAGCTGCTGGTATCTGAAAATCTGGTAAACATGCATTGACCAGAGTTTCTCTGGCCATCTTTGCTAGCATATCTGCTGTCTCAACAAACAACATTGACTGCTTGTCTAAAAAAGCCATGATGTGAGCAGACTTGTCTACTTTGGAGGCAGAACTAGCCCATTTTACTAATGCCAGGAGACGAACAAATAATTGGCGGGTTCGGCCAGCAAAGTTGTGGATTTCAATCTTTCTTTCCATGTCAGTTTTCCTAGGCAGACTGTAAAATAAAGAAATATATCAGATGACTCCTAAGTATATATTTTTGGGCACTTCATTGTTCAAAAAGTGACATGAACTTTCTACTTACGTCTCTGCCAAAACTGTGAGTTCATGATATGTCCTCTGAACGATAAAATCAATAAGTACTCCAAGGCTCATGGTCCCATTGCGCTGTCCCTCTACCGATGTCTGAGGAAGAGGAAAATTCTCCAACCCATCAAACCGTTCAAATTTTTCTTGCCGGTCCTGATCTTGGTCTTGCTGCTGCTGCTGCTGCTGCGGTTGTTGTGTTTGTAGAAGAAGCTGTTGAAGCTGCTGTTGCTGATGTGGGGGTTGCTGTTGTTGCTGCAGCAACTGCTGACCTTCTAAGGGGACTGGCGACATCTCAGTATTATCCAGCTTGGCCACACTGCAAGTTAAGGAAAAGTCAAAAATGTCAACCGACAAGAGGTTTGGTTCCACTGCATTCTAAGACAACAGATCTCTGATTCGACTGCACCATAGCATATAACATGTTTAAAAGATTATTAGCAGTTTAATATTGAAGACCATCAGTCACAAACAAAACATACTCATGGTAATGAGCACTAAATCAACATATCATACTAAAAAGTCATGGTGAGGCACCTTCCATGAACTCCATTGACAGACACAGTCATTGAAACCCCTCAAGCAACACCGACACGACTGATCGGCGACACTACGTGCAACCAGCGCTGAATTCATCGCAGAATTGATCAGTCGGCGGCACTGTATTGAATTGAAAGATCATACGGAGTCATCCCCGACAGAAGGGAGTGTTGTATTGTTTACATTACACTCACCGAACGCAGAACCTGTTGTCGGAACAGTCTCCGGGCTGCGAGCCGATCCAGCCCGCGAGGCGCTACGCCATCCCCAGCCCTGATCGGGGACAGTGCAGGTACGGTAAACAGCCATAAACCACAGGGCCGGCCATTTTCACATCACATTTCAATCACTGGGAAAACCACCTGCGAGTAGTGCGGATAGCCCGTGACCCGACCGTCGGCTGTCTGCTACTGCTTCTGCTGCTGGCCGCTTTCCGCCCCCTTCCGCCCCCTTCCACCCCCTCCCCGCCCCCTTCCGCCAGTGCCCACCCTAACGCACCTCGACAGAAAATCGATACGAACTGCGTCGTCCGCTCCGATCCCTCGCTTTGTTTAGGGAAGGGTCGTCCGTCGTATGCGAGCGAGTACAGTAGATATGTTTTGGTGGCAAACGTCCCTCCGTGAGCCCGAGAGCGGCTGCAGCCGCAGTTAGCCGTCGTCATGAGGCTCGGGGCAGCTGCGCCCGCTGACTCGGGGGACGTTAGAACCTTCGCAGGCCGAGCTGAGCGTTGCTGAGCGCTGCTGAGCGCGGCGCGGGCCCCTCTCTGTACGTGTCTGCCGAGGCCCTTAGCCTCTTTCTGCTTGTCAACATGAACAACGCCAGCAGCAACAAGACAAGGATGCGGGTCTGGGTGAAGCCCACGGCCAATTTCCCCCCCTTTGCCCAGCCGATGGTTGTCAGCTACTTCAGTCTGGACCAGGACCGAAAGTTCACGGCTGACAACTCGCAGCTCCGCTACATGTACCTACCCCGCGCCGCCGAGGGCCTGGGCTGGGACCTGAGCCACGGGCTGGAGAAGGTGCAGCGGGCGGACCACTCCAAGAGTGTGGAGAAGATCGACAACCTGCTGCGGGGGCTGCTGTCCAGCGGTCTGAGCATTAACCAGTGAGTGTTGCGCGTGCCATGTCTGGCAACAGACGATTGCGTTGTTGAGTGTGGCCGTGCAGTGCGCCCACTACTTTTCTCGTGCTGCTATTCCTTGATTCACATCAGTCATTGTTAATCTGTCAATTATGTTTATGCCTTTTCCGTTTCTTTCTTCTCCAGAGAGGTTGCTTCATTCATGTGCCTTCGTGGCCTTCTTACAAAGGTCATGACAACACCATATGAGCAAAATCAAGGTTGGGAGATATTAGTTAGTAAATTCAGAGGGGTCCTTTTCATGTGTGCTCAAGAGACACCCGAACAAAGGCGTGAACGTATGAGCAGAGACGATGCTCAAAAACGGTTTTGCTCGTGGGGCTTTAAGTTTGAGCAGTACATGACGACAGGTACTAAAGTTTTTGTTATGAGGGGAGGTTTCAGTTATCTGGTCTTAAAACATATTAATTTATTAATCTTTGATCAGATCAACCGGGCTGCCCCCCTGACATTGAAATGCCGGTCAAGGAGGGTGAAGAATTTTGTTGTCTGTTCCGCACTAAATTGAATGATCGCAGATTGTTGTATGGTGCGGAAATGGATGCAGTGACAAGCGACGTCCCTCTAGAAGACTGTTTGGAGGATCTTATGCTAGCTGAATTCATTGAATTGAAAACCAGTAGGAAAATAGATTGTGTTCGCCAGGAAAGAAACTTTAAACGGTAAGTTTTTGTGAACTTTTTTTAAATTTTGATCTGAAATTTTCTTGAGTATTTAATGTTTGGATTGTCTTTCAGGTTTAAGCTTTTGAATTGGTGGGCTCAAAATTTTCTTGTTAACGTTGGTAATATCATCTGTGGATTCAGAGATGACCGTGGTATAATAAAAAACTTAGCCTTTTATAAGGTGGATGAAATTCCGAAATTAGCCAAGGTAATTGTGAGTTCTGTGCCATCTCTCTCTGCCCCTCTTAAGCAAAAGTTATAGATTTTTAATTAAATTTTTTTATTCTATTTTAACCAGGACTTCTGGATCCCCGCAGTCTGCATGACATTTTTAGACCAATTTTTGACATTTGTTCAGAGGACAGTATGGGAATGCCCTCATAGCAATGACCCCTACACTGTCTGGCGATTTCGGTGGGAACCAGGAGTCCACTATGTGACGGGAGATGTTGTTAATGGACGTTCACAACTCTCATTCCTCCCAGAGTGGTTTGTATCCTCAGTGGTTGCTAGGGAAAACCATCCTCTAGAGAGCTGCATACGCATTCACTCCAGCAAGCGTGGCCAAGCAGATGGTGAAGATCAGCGGTGCTATACAGCAAAAGTTTTTAATATGACAAAAGACATAGCTGTGCAGAGGGCGAGGAGTGCTAGACCACCGAGCCCTAGGTCTATAATGCGTGCCTTGAAGGGTTCTCAACCGTGTCCCAACCCCTCTGATAACTCATCTGTGCAGTCGAATGGTGGCACCAGTACTGCTGGTGATGGCACCAATGGCAGCGCTGCTACCAGTACCAATGGGAGTGCCAATGCCTCCTCATCCACGTCTACTGTTCCGATGGAGTCAACTCCTCCTGGATCTTCGAAGTCTTCTGGAGTGCCTGAAAAATCGTCGCATCATCAAACTGCTGACACCAGATCACCACCACATCAGTCCAGGCTCAATCACAATGGGCAAAACCGCCATCGTGCTGTGAATGTTCCTCCGAAAAGAAGACATAGACGTAGGGCACGTGACGAACATTTCTCGCATCCAAATAACTCGCACAGGAATGCTCCGAGAAATGACTGCTCATTCCAGTCTCACAGACAGCATCAAACAAATTCACGGTCATTACAGTCAAGTGTGACTTCTCAGCGCTCTGAGTCTGTACCTGAACCTGTAATTGAACCAAGCATATCTTCTTCCCTTCCGATACTGGAAATGTCCCAGGAACAATTCAACATTGCTTCATCTGATCCAAATACATTTTCTCCGGATGATCTGCCTCCCACAGGACTTTCACATTCTGAGGAAGTGGTTTATAGCTCAGCATACGCTTCAATAGAGGGTGACTCTTTTCTTGTGCCTCAATCCTCTGAAGAACTTTCTCCAGCCAGCTCGGTGGATCAGTTTGCTTCATCATCGTTCCTAACACCTTCGCCTTCTGGTGACTCTTACTCTCAGCACGCCATGCTATCCAGTCCGCTCCCTTCAGCATCCATGATGTCAGAGTGTTACTCACCCCATGCATTTTCAGTCGATGAACTGCCACAGGCAACCTACTTGGTTACTTCTGATGGTGATTACCTACAACAGCAGTCCCAGGCCTACATGCAGTCTCCAGTTCCTGTTGAGCAGATGAGTGATCGTTCGTATTTGTCATCATCTGTTGGAGTTGACTATAACACCCAACCTTCCTTCATGTCCCTCTCACAGCCTGATGACTTGCATTCTTCAGAGTTGTTCTTGAATGAAGCATGTAATGAATTATCATCGTCGTCTTTGCTCTCTCCTGTGGCCATCACTCAAGCTTATCTTGGCTCTAGTGCTGAGATTTCCTCTGAAGACATTCAGACTGCAGAAGGGTCCCTGACTTCCTTGTCTTCAGCTGCCTATTTGCCCCCGCCATCCTCTGGTAGCCATTTGACCCTACAGATGTGAAAATGAGTTGTTGCCCAGGCTTTGTTTAGTGGTGCTTGGTTTCTAACAACTTTCTGCTACAAAAATGCCTGTCAATTTTTTTTTTGTGTCAAATTTCTTTAGCATTCTAGCTAAATATTCTCTACTAATGTTTTGTAATCTTGCTTTGTTGGTGAAATTTGTGGAAACTGTTGTCTCTTTTGTCATTTTGTTGAACTAAAATTGTTCTTTTGAAAGATTTTTGTGAACTCCCACAGATTGTCTGTGTGTGTATTCCAAAACAAGGACCCCCATTTGGGTTTGTGAATAAACTTCTGAACTAGTCTCATCATTGATGAGTAGTTTGGCATTTAAAAACTGAATGTTGTTTACTCCTTTGAGTGCCAGTGCTTCTGGAGAGGTTGTTTTTATTGTTAGTACCTGAATAATATTACTTATTTTCATTTTGTGTTTGGAGTTTTAATTTTAGAATTCATATGAAGCTTTTTGCTGCAACATATTACTTGTACCTTGGGTTATTGTAGCATACCCATCCACCCCAGATTTGGAAAATTTGATAAGTTGTAGTGAAATGTATATTTGCAATTTGACTTGAAATTATGTAAATCTTTCAAATGTGCTCTGTTTACTGGTAATGTAATGTTTCTTAGACATATTCATTTTTCTTATCCCATTTACAATCGATGCCAAGAGGTGCTGCATTCTTCTATTTTATTTTTAAAATCAACTTATATGGTCTGTCTTGTAATCGTCCAGTAACTATTAAATGTTATATAAACTCATTTGGCACTTGCCTTTTTGTTCCATCTAATTTATCATTTCATACTCTCTGTTGGTCAGCCTTTGAAGAGGTGTAAGTGATAGTGTTCGTCCAATCATTTCCAAATTACCTTGACTTGTAAAAGTACAAATGTAATTATCAACTTTTATGTAAACTAGGTTAGATTTTATCTGAAATAGTACTTCCTTCATATATGTGAGGTCAGGCCTGGTTGAAAACTTCAAATTTCATGGCTAGTGTTTCACTTCCAAAGTACTGCTACGTACATACTTTACTTGAGAAGGGAAGCAAGAAAAGGAAAACTTTTGGTAGCCGACCGTGCATGTGAGATATAAGGCAGACTGTGAACTTGTGTTTACTATAAACTTAAATTACTAGCTGATGTCAGCCAAATTAGTTCTCCCTTTGTCTGTCTTTCTTGTTATTGCTTGTCACATTTTTTAAAGTGAGGAAGTTGGAGCTCTTTCGATATGTGCAGTAGTGGACATTGTATGTATTGAGTGGAAGAATGACTTGATACATTCTATGATTAAAAATTACCTGATTGAGCTTGTACAAATTTACCATGGGAAGGAATGAAATTCAAACTGGTTTCAATAAATTAATTGTACATATCTGTGTTAATCTATTTGTATTTGGGAAGTGTCTTGAACCAAGAATTGATATTGTATTTTGATATTGAGAGTTATTTATTGACAAAATTGTATAGGAAATGATTTAGTTAGGTGTATAATCCAGAGGCCTGCAATTGATCAGCATCATTACCTAAATCTACGGAACCTGTGTTCGTTTATATTGAGTACTTATTTTTATCACAGCAAGAAACCTTAGAAATTTTCTGGGAAGGGCATCTCTTTCAAACGGTTTCATCATTGTATTGCGTAGGAAACATTATGATTACATAGACAATATTCAGATGCAGGCTTATGGATCAATATTGCTGTGATTGCTGGGTTAAGTTACCTGCTTGGATTTTACTCTTTTCTTTTAAAAAGAATGAAAAAATTGTTTTGGTTGTTTATGTATCAGTTTTTGGTTTTGCACTATTGTATACTTTTTGAGCACAAGCCAGAGATATTGACTGACTGGATCAAGTGGGTTGAGCAAGGAAGACTCTTTCAGTGAGCTCTGCTAGGCATGCTCTTTTATAGATAATAATCATCTAAGACTGTTGGTCACTTTTCTCTTTCTGTCAGAAGAGCTCGTCGCCTTCTTTGTCCTTCAGAAGTTTGACCATCATAGCCATTGAAACGGAACTGTTATCTTTATGCAATTCACATTTTTGCTGAGGTTCTAGACGGAACAGCAGTTTCTCCATGTCTGATTGTGTTAGGAACTGCACTCGAATATTTCTCATCATTTTTATAGGACCTATGTGTTGTGTGAAAAAGTAATGTTAATTGTGTTAGATCTCAATGTTAACATTGTGTTTTTACTTTCTCTGTGATAATGCTAATGCAAGTAGTACATAAGTAGGTTGTTATTTTATTGCTGAAGATGATCAATAGCAACTCATCGGCTTTGGAGAGTTTCATCATTTCAAGATGTCTGGCTTGAAACTCATGAACTCAAGGTGCATTCATGAACTCATGAGCTCCAAGCTGAAATTTAATATACTAATTTTGGTCAGATACCCTCTTGCGTATGTATCTTCTACGGCACACTTGGTTTGGACAATATGAGTGCATTTAAAGCATGTTCTGAGGAACATTGTATCAAAATGTATATATTTATGTATTATTGCATGGACGCTCATGTTCCTGCTGTATTGATATCGTGTGTATTTGTGTCCTTGCCATTTGATCCGTCAAATAGATGAAGTAAATTTTAAAATTTCGGAGGGCGGTTTGAAGTTTTGCTTTCGTCTGTTTTGCAAGTGAGGAAAGGAATATGTAATTAGTAGTTGTGATACATTGCCTACATAGTTTTCCACTGTGGAAGTGGGTTGAAGATATGAATTGGTGAATGAACATGATTATAGATAAACAAACTGTTAAATCATGTAATTGTACAGCATAGTAAGTGCCATACACTTAAATATGTCACTGCTGCATTGTGTACCTTTCCCCTTTGAGCCCAGGGTGTCTCCAGAGAATAAAGGTGGTTTCAATGAATTGGATTTTATTCATTTTAGTTAACATTTATTGTGCGTGATGTCGAAGTATTACAATAAATAATAGGAATTAAAAAACAAAATTCTTCATTATCAGACTTTAACCACTTGTCGAAAGGTGACAATTAGTTAAGTATGATGTGGTACCATGAAAGACTAGCAGTTAGCATAGTTAAACTAGGGTCAGAATCAGTCATGTTCAAATTAAAAAATTAGGCAATCCTTTAAAAAAAAAAATGCTCACAGCACGATGAACATCTTCACCTGAAAACTCAATACTACCATAGTTACCCAATATCACTGTGTCATGAAAGCTTGTACAAGGATAATCTATAACTCTCTAACATTTCAATATTTTTTTAAACAATTTTTCAGTTATCTTTGTTAAAGGCTTTGAATGAGATGAAAATGAAAATTTTTGTTCAAATTAAGGTGCCAGTGCTGCAAAACTACACTTACACTTTCAACACATAGTTTGCAGGAAACAAACCCTCTTTTCCATTGAGCCTTCCCTGCCACCAACCACCAGGATCTAGAACAAGACAAAAAAAATTTAAAATTGTGTGGCGGCGCCGACGCTGAACAGAGATTTTTCAAAGAAAGCAGAGACAACTCACGTTCTTTGATTAAGTCAATGAAATCTCCTTCCTTCAAATTCAACTCATCCACGTCCTGAGCCTCATAGTTGTAAACAGCTTTGACCCGATTCAAGGATGGTTTAAGTGTGGGTCTTGGCCGACCACCTCCAGGTATGGGCTTTTGTGGAGTCACTGTGTTAATCGAAGGCACAGGCATAGGAGAGCTGAGGCATAGTAATAAATAAACCGTTTTACATTTCATGCTAAATAAATGTTTAATAATTACTTTTTTTAAAACATACCCATTTTGTTTTCCTTGACCATTTGTATTTTCTCTAGATTTAATTCGCCTTATGGTGTTAAAAAGGTCTTGACTCAAGTCACTCTGAGCTGCTTTTCTTAATTTTTCATCATCGGATTTGTTTGGGCATGTTGAGATGTCTTGATGATCTTTAGGAGGTGACATGCCAGCTAACTTGTTGGTTGATTCTGCACATTTTGGGTCTGTAGATCTCACACGACCAATCGTGTTTGTGAGATCTTTCCTGAAGTCAATTGAAGTTTTGGTACTTGTCTTGTTATTAACATTTTGGCCGGCTTCAGTTGGAGATTCTCTCCTTTCAACACCTGCAACATTATGCAAAACAAAGGCTCGTGAGGTGAAACAAAACAGCTATAGCGGTTCCATCACGATTAGCGAGTCGAGTTTTGGCGAGTGACCGGCTGGTGCTGCTGCAGCTCTGGGGGGATGGGCGGGCGGCGGCGGCGGCGCTGCCCTTGTCGGTGCTGCCCGCATGGGCACATTTTTTGACACCATCTTTGGAGCAGTTCTACTCTGATGATGTGCATTTTTCACAATTTTTTGTTGCATTCTCTGTGTGGGTACTGAAGATAAACTCAATTAGTATTTTCCTGTACACTTTATTACTGAAATAAAAAATAAATAAAGGTGAGTGAGCAGAAGGCGCTTACTAGTGACATCTGAGGAAAGGCCAGCTCGAATGCCAACAGTCAAAGTTGCTCCATTTATTTTCAGTGACGCAATGTCCAGTCCAGTAAATGTTGGAACAAACATCACTTGTCGCTTTCCACCCCCACCAAGACCAGACTTCTTTACAGAAAACTCGATACTGAAATATATCATCCACACAAACCTCAAACTTATGACCTTGCATCATGCTAAATGAATTCCTGAAACTTTCAATAGTTTACCTGTTAGAAAAAATTATGCTCAGTTGCCGTCCAACCTGAGCGAGATATCTCTTGTGAAGGACATATAGAAATTCTGTCTTCATTGGTACTTCTAGGAGTGTGTCATAGTCATGCAGAACATGCAGCACAACAAAATCATCCTGAAACAGAAAATAAATGTAATAGTCATAGCCCACGATCAACAATTTTCTACAAGACTTCAAGAATGAAGTTTACCTGTAGGGTACTTAGGGTGACATGACTAATGTTTGGAAATGGAATGTTTCTCTTGATTAAAAAGTGGCTTCCATTGCCACCAGCATTTGGTTCAGAGCAAACCAGAAAAAGTGATCTAGATGTTAAAATCAGATCACGAGCACTTGGCTGCAAAACAAATGTCATAATGTTGTAAACTACAAAAAGATGTAAATGTACATAGCTCACTTCACTCAGTGTAGAAGAGGAAATGGACACTACCTTGAAGCGACGGTCATATTTGGTAACTGGAATAGCAAACATAATTCGCTCCCTTCTGCCTATAAGAGCTTGGAGCTCAGGATGACTAGAAATTCCTAAGTAATCTCCAATAAAGTGGCGATGAATAGAAAGCTTCCGGCGCTCCTTTTTATGATGAAGGAGAGCTAAAAAAGAAAATCTCATCATAACTTTTCAAATTGAATGTTTATATTCCGATCCTGATGTTTGACATGGTATTTACAAAATACCTGCAGCTTCCTGACGCTGAGTGTTCTGTTGTTTGCGAGCAAAGTGGCGCTTGAATGCTCTCTGAATAATCGTGGCGTGCTTATTGTAATGCTGTTCTCTTAACTCTTCTAAATGGAATAGCTACAAAATAATGCAAATGCTATGATTTAGTATAATACCTTAACCCACTAATACAAACAGAAATCTATAACCGCAAAACATACAGATTCTGGATTTTTAATGAAAATTTTGGTTTTTCCAAGCTGATACTCATGATGTTCCTTCATGGCGGCTGCAGTCAAAATGTGCCTGACACCATCTTTTTCCGCACCTCGCCACAGTGGCCATGATTCCTTAGTCAAGATGGCATACCTTAGGGAATCACATGAAGAGATTTTATTGTAACTAGCACTAAAAAGCAATAAAGATGCGGGTGCAGAGCTCGGGATAGAGGACATAACAGGACTTACCGTTGAAGGAACTTCTTGAAAGTCCGCCGGTAGGCAAATCCTGCTCTCCGAACAGATATGTTCTCCCGCAGACCCAAGTACTCAACCTGATGCTTGACTCGCAGGTCATCCCACTCCCGTGAACGCTTGGTCTCATTTGGCTTGATGCAGCGAACATAGTGCGGTGTGCATCGCATGAGTTTTGCAACCAGCTCTCCCGCCTGAGAACGAATCTTGTTCCCCGCAGTGGTGGGCCTTGTTTTAGCTGGAGGTTCAGGGAACAGACTGCACAAAAGCTGACTAAAGAAGGGGGAAAAAAATAATTAAAGAATGGCACATAGGTGCTGATTTAACTGGTTACATTTGCCAACTGACAATAAAGCCGGTCCTGACCTCGAGCTGGACTGTAAAAGTTGTACAAGGTCTGGGAAGAAAACATCTCTGTTGCGATCACAAAAACCAATGACCGAATATGTTACAACCCCAGCGTAGTGCTTGATGACAAAGCCGTCAGCTGTGGGTGTGTAATGTTTGTGTGTGCCACAGCTGCCACTCAGTTTCTGTCGGTAAAAAAAGGTTAACAGAAACATAAGCATCAAGACGGTTTCATGGAAATAAAATATGCAGATGTTCAGACAAACTAGAACACTCGCACAAAGATACAAAGATATTCCACCTCACCGAACTACGAACTAAAACCATAACAGCCAAGAACAGCACATAGGAAAGGATAGCTTGGAAGAAGACTTAATTGTTGAATGTTCCACTACAACATCAAGCCATTTAAAGACTGACCTTATGCAAATCCTGATCCGCACCATCTGTAACAGCATGCATAGTTGCACAGACATCATCCAGCACAAGAAATGCACCAGGAGGCTGACGTCCCTCTAAAAGTTCACAAACCACTTGGTTGTTGAAATAGTCTATGGGGGACCATGCGATGTTTTCTGCTACATATTCTTCCTACGTTCAGAGAAACAAAGCATGCAATGCTACAAGAGTAAATACCTTTTAAAGAGAAGACAATTAGGTGGCAGAAAAAAATATCAAAGGACAAACCTGTTCTGCTTTAAGAGTCAGTTGGATAAAAATTTGCTGCAACTTCTCATTTACAAAATTAATACAAAGTTGCTCAAATCCATTCTTTTCCAAAATTTCAAACCCATAAATGTCAAGAATTCCAATGCTACTTCCTCTACTGTCAGTGAACATTGCAGTATTCACTTTCTAAATTAGAAAAAATAAATATATGAAATAAGAATACACAACGTTACAGTACCATTTTATTTCACTGACCATATAATGAAAACATACCTGAACCAAGAAATCAAACAGTTTAGAGTAAATGCCTTTTGCCAGAGCGTCCCGTGTGTATATAGCTTGTTCAACATTTAGAGAGACATCGATTGAGTCGTCACTTTTGCCCCACTTACTTTCAAATAGGCGGCTTGTCAACTTATTCTGAAGCTGAGACTTATCAATACCCATAAGATATGCAGGCCACTCCAAAGCTTTAAGAAATATAAAACTCCATGCAAACAATATTCATGCACAAAATACTGCACAGTACGAGTCAAGCTAAGAATATTTCCCAAGCAATTTTACCTGACAAATCAACAATCGATGCATAGTTGCCCTTTTCATTGAAGTGAATGTTACCTAGATGCAAAATTGCAGCAACAATGTTCCAAACCTCTTGCTGCTCTGCATCAGAAAAACCCATAACTTTCATTGCTAAAAAATTAAACAAAAGTATGTGAGTGACCAACTGAAAAACAAAAAAACTTGTATTACAACAATTTATTTATAATAACATGTCTCACCAGTTTTTGTTTCTCCAAACTCATTTGCATCATTCACTCCTTCTATAGAAAATGAGCCACCAGTGCACAAGTATGGAAAATTCTTCAAACTAGCTATGCCTAACTCATCTGAGGCAAAGAAAAAAATATATTAATGATAAATGTGAAAATAAAATGTTCATCAGCAGATAATAAAGCAATACAGACACATACTTTTAAGATGTGAATGAGCTCCCTCACACAGTTGATAGAAAATGTGAAAATTGCGTTCTCCTGCACCAAGATTAGAAACTCGTGACTTTTCCAATAAAAAGTTGGATATACGACCTCCAACAGGTTGACCAGCAACATCAAAGACTATTTCAACATACTTTCCCTGAAGCAAAAATAATGTGTGTAAAGTCATTGATCCAAGTGAAAAGAAAAGAAAAGAAAAAGTTACAACAGTATGACTGCTTACAAAACGACTAGAATTGTTGTTACGAATAGTTTTAGAGTTACCAAACGCCTCTAATAATGGATTTGAATTCAGCACAACATCTTTCACATGCTGGACCCTGGATGACCCTCCAGAAACACGAGCAATGTAGGTCATAATGTAGCGAGCTGCTACGGTCTTCCCTGCACCAGATTCACCACTACAAGGATCAAGCAAAAATAAAAAATTAATAACAGTTTTAAAATCAAAATGTAAGTACGGGGGTTAAAGAAGCAGTTTTAATTAGCTAAAAGTCTTCCTGACCTTATGATAACACACTGGCTTTCTGTGTCAATTAATAAATTACGGAACATTTGATCACTTAGTCCATAGATATGTGGTGGATTCTCATACAATGCCTGCAAAGGATTTTTTTAGGGTAAATAAAATCAACAAGTTTAATGAGTCATCAAAGGAAATTTTTACTTACTGCCCCTTGATACTGCTCAATCTCTTTGTCTCCAAAATAAGGCATTTGTTTGAATGGGTTAACGGATATGAGAACAGGGCCAATAGAAGTCTGAAAAACCATGAGTTAAGGGGAAACGTACAGGAGAGTTTATCATGGATAGTGATCAATGAATAAAGTGAGCACAATGGAAGTTAGCACAGAGCCTTAAGCATCATAAGGATACATAAATGTAATCGTCGAGAAATCTTTTCTTTAAGTTGTCCACAATGGCATCTTCTGTTGGTCTCGGTAGGAGTACCATATCATCAACACCACACAGCTTAATGCTGTGGGACTGCCAGTGATACACCTGTCAACAGTAATAGATAGTGAATAATAATTACAGGAAAAAATCCTAAAATGACAGCGACCATGGGCGGAGATGCATATTCAGAGCAATGAGTATATGCACGATATATCGAACATGCCTTTGGATTCTATACAAAAACAGTGGACCATGGACGTAGTACAACGAATCACACATCCATTCATGGACGTTAAGTACGAAATTAGTTCTTACCATGGTGAACCGGAGAGGCAAACTGCTCCTGGTCACAACTATGACTCATTCAGAGCGGCCTTTTCCTGTCAAGGCAACGGTCCGTGCATGAAGCCATGACTCATTCTGCGCTGTGCAGGCTTAACAAGCGCCGACGAGGCGGCTGCGACATGACCGGGGCTGACTTCCCTGGAAAACGAGCGGGCGATTTGGATGAGCTTGGAGACTGACAATGTTTATCAAAAGTTCAGTCAAGTCAGAGAGCAGGTGTCAGTGCGCTCTCGAATCTCGCACGGGCGCTCTCAGCGCGCTCTGGTTTCGGTGGTGGCCACCTCCGGCACTAAGCTTCCCAGGCCTCGGTTGTACACGAAAACTACAGTCGGTCGAGCCGAAGAACGGCACAAGACCCCAACGATGCTGATGCCAAACTTTGTCCGGACGTACTGTAGGCCAGTGCGCTTAACGTCAAAACGGCCAGCGACCTAACCCCGACAACTCTCACTATTTCGCGATGTCAATAAGTCACCGGCGTGCGGACGGAATCACATGAATCAACGAAGCCACAAACAGTGTTCGGTTTCTTGAAAATGCGATCAAAAATGCGAACGCGGCCGCCCTTGAACTTGGCGCTGGCCAGTGACGTCACGTCGCCGTGCAGCTCTCTGTCGTGAGGCCCCCTCCCCGCCCCCTCCCACCTTCACTCTCCACCGCGCTCCCTGCGCTTGCAGACGTCCGCAAGTTAAACCATTTACTGCGACAAGCACTGTCAAGTTCGTATTTGTTTGGCACGTCGCCAAATGACGGTGCCGATCCGGGGCTCGAGCTGTGCAGGGTGAGAAGTGGTCCAGGTGTTGTTAGGCGTGCCCCTGGCAGCCCCTGGCTTCTCGTTTAGCGTCTTGTCTTCTGCTTGGGGAACTCGGATCAGACCACACAACAAGAAGGACGAGGTGACACGTTACTGAGAATCGTGCGTTGCTGTTCGCCCATGATTAATTTCCAGCGGACTTTCTGTCGATTTTCATCTCGTTACGTTTACACCGTTGACCGGTGGACGGTCAATCGTCCTCGGTTTTCATTTGAATGGTTATGTTGTGTATGGTACAGATTGTTTGGCATGCCATTGATGTCTATCCATGGTAAATTTACGTCCAGTATTTTTGTTTGCTATCATGGCAATGCGACAGATTGTTTGTTTCATGAAACAGCATCATGGACATGCCACTGAGCCCTGAATGTCGCTACTGACACTGGGCCTGTGTTAGTATTCCATGCCACTGTAACGATTACCTGTGCCTGGAGAAAACATTCTCTAGATAGGAAGTATTGGTGGCTATCCTTTTACCTGCCTTTAAATACTATAAATTTTTAATCCCTTTATTTTCATTGACTTTACAATGTGATGCAGCTGCAAGTTGTCCTTGGTTTAGTAGTTCTTGTTAGGTCCAGGATTTGCCAATCTTTTAAGAAATCTTCCATTTTACCTTTGTGTCATATCTAATACATTTTTTATTCTCACTACCACAGGTTGAAGTTGTGCCCTAATGCAGGCAAACCTTAGACCAGGTAAGGTTCTAGCTGAAAGTGAACATTTTTCAGTCATGGTCTTAGTTCCCTCAAAACTGTTACTTTTCAAAGTCACAAACTCCTAATATACTGGTGATTGCATGGGTTTTATGATTGGCCCTAGTTTTTTCTTTTTTCTTTTGGTGTTTTGATCATTGGAAACATGAGCATGAAAATAGTAGAACACTTCTGCCTGAGATTACAGTTTATTTACTCCTTGGTTGCTAACTCTCTTTTTTGTGCTTTTTTTTTATTAAAAAAAATAATTTCAGGATTTTCTGCGCCTCATTGACATTTGGCTGTATTTGACGTCTGCCGCACATGATCAGTTTTGCTGACCCCTTTGTATTAAAAGTCTATAAGCTTTCGGTCTTTCAGCCATGGCTGAACAGTGCTGTAAGGTGGGTCTTATTTAATTGTTATTCAATTTGACTTTGTACTGTACTTGAATTTTAAAATTTGCCTGTTGCAACTCCTTTTTTTTTTGTTTAAATATTTTTCATTACATTATTTTAAAGTCAGGAAGGTACACTGCAAAACTCGATTTAAAGTTGTTCAGGAAAAGGAGTGAAACAATTGTACTTAGCTTCATTCAAATTGTTTCAGGAATGTGGCTGCCAGTGTCGGAGTTGTGACCAAAGTACATTACATTTGCATGTGGAAATAGAAAATTTGAAGCAGCGCTTGGTGGAGCGAGAAAGACACATAGTTACAATGGAGACAAATTTTCTTTCTGAGGCCGATAAATTTCCAGACGGTGAATATGCTGCTCTTACAGAAGAGCTACTCACATGGCAGGAAAAGTATTCTAGGTATGCACAAGTCTTCACTTGCATTAATCTGCACTTGAAATTGAAATTTTTAATCTTTTCTCTGTGATTTTACTGTTCTAGATTGTATGAGTCATATAAGAGGGTACAGAAGGTTAACCAAGGCCTAGAAGATAAACTGTTGAGAGTGGTAGATAAATTTGAAAGTGAGAAAGGTGCCCTTACAAGAGATGTTGCAAGTCTCACTCAGAGACTGGTTGACGCTCGCTTTAATGTTAACCGTTTCCAAGAAGAAAATGTAAGAAATCAAAAATAGTTTTGATCTTAAAATTTCCAAAAACTGTTACTATCACATTTGCTGTGATACCACAATGTGTTTTAAAGGTTGGTTATGATGCTCTATTTTTTTGATTTCAGGAGAGATACAGAAATGACCTAAATTTAGCAATTCAATTTCTTCAGTGTAAGCCAGCCAACTTTGTTCCCCAGAAGTTCGAACAGGTACACCATGCTGTCATATAATATAAAAGAAATATTTTAATTTGGTAATCGGCACATTGTTTTAATGTATATTTTCTTTATCATTGCGTTTAGTTGCCAACTGAACTTCAGCAGAAAGTTAGAACCTACATGTCAAGCAAAAGACGACCTTCAGACTGTAATGGCCTTCCACCAAAGGTTGAAAGACGAACCATTAAAGTTCCAATCCCCACATTCCCACCAACTGCAATGGTGTATTCTGTTAATAAAGTACCAAATGGTAAGTTAATCTTTAAATTTTAAAAAATGCATTTTTTTTTAAATACATGACTACAGTACCTAGATGCACAGAAATGTTGATAATGTTGTACTGTATTACCACACCTCTTTCAATGTTTCATTTTTAATTCTAGAAAAAGACATGAGTGATGAAGAAAGAGATATAGGTGAAGGAAAGCCTCCTGTGGATATAGTGTCTGCTGCTATTCTTGCAAAAATTCTGGAAGAGAGAGAACGGGAGCGACTTCAGACCAAGCACTGTTCAACTTGCTCATGCCCTTCAATGAAGGTATGTCTTAGGACTGAATGCAAGCTGTGGCTGCTGCACTTTCTCTTATTTCACCTTATCTTTATGTCATTATTTTTTTTTTTTTTTTTTTTTTGCTAAGGTTGATGCTGGCTCACAGACAGAAGCTCATTTATCCAACTGTAATTCCCCAAGTAGTCCTGCTTTAATGAGTCTGCGATATTCTTCGTCATTGTTGGGAAGTGGTGAGGCGAGCCAAGTCCTTGTCTCTCTTGCTGATGACCAAGGCGGGCTGGTGATCCCATCGTCCCAAGCCTCGAGTGCTAAACAGTCCCCGAGGAACTCCGCAGCCACCGGCAGATCTGAAGAGGAAGGAATGGATCTGAAGAAGCTCACTAGCATGAACATGCTAACCAAGAATTTTGAAACTAGTGGGTGGGATGATTGGAATTTAAATAGCATTGATCCCCTAAAGCCACAAGATCTCAAACATGTAGAACCACACAACACTGCTCTAGTTCCAGAAGCATCACAGGTGTTTCCAAGGAAGGATATAAATATGCCAAAAGTGTCTATGAATAACAGTCCAGGAATTTACAGGGTTAATTCTACTGTTATGCCGAGCTCGGCAGGTATTCCCATGCTTTCAAGCTGGAGCAAGGTTGAGGGTTTGACTCCAGACTCTCTGGGGAGTAAGAAAATTAGATTGAAAAGTAAAGTAATAAACAATCAGGATTGTTCGAAAAGCAATGACATCAATTCTAGCTGCGATAGTAACTCACTGGTCAAAGAATCAAGTAAAACAGATGTAGCTTTGCACATCCACAAAAGTAACCATAATGCCTCTTCAAAGTTGAACCAGACAAGGCTACTGCCGGAGACCAAGCTGTCTGCATCTGGAGACACTGTAGAAGTGCATCCAATGGATTCTCTTATGTATTCTGTTGAATGTGAGAGACGTTTAGGCCAGCTCTCGCTCAAAAATAGTTCACAGGCTTCGGTTACTTCTTCTCCCCCATCTGCAGATAAAAAAGATAAAGAGGCGAGACCATCTGGTCCAAGGCCATGTTCATTGAGATTCCAGGCCGGTTCAAATAATATTCTACTTGACAATGCGCAATCTTATGAGCCTGTTCTGTATACAAGCAGACAGTCCAATGCAAATATTGTTATCTCTCCCCCAAGGGTCACTGATGCCCTCATCCATGGTGTTAGCGGAAGATTTGACTCAACAACTATTAGTGATGATTTGACCAACTCCCCCAATGCTTGCGATTCAAACTTATCTTCTATTATGGGAACTAATCCAAAGCTGTCTCAGGCTCATGCTAACAGGACTGAGACAGGAGTTTGAAAAATTATAGCATCTTTTCTGATAGTAAATTCTGATTGACCTGCTGAAACCTGGTGCGATTGGCTATTCACAACATTCCTCTGTGTTTTCTTCTTCTGTTTTTCCCATTCTTTTAATGTTTTTGTTCCTGCTAGTATAAGGTGTGTACGTAGCTAGTAAGTCATTTTGTAGCAATTCAGTTGGTTCTGGATTGGAAGGATCTAGTCCCAATTTAATGTTGGAGATTTAAGTTTAGTTTTAAGGGAGCTACTCTAGTTCTTTTGTTTTGTTTTGTTTGTTTTTAATACAGTTTTAAAGCAATATAGTTCATTGCTCTTCCATATTTTTTCTACCTATGTGTTGTTGTAAGGTATTGTGGATAATTTCATCTTTTCAAAAGTCTGACTGTTGCAACACTAAAAATCTTTTTAAGGTAAATTATGTAATTGGTCGGAAGATCCTTGTGCAATTTAATTTGAGGCTGCCAAGTACTGTGAGTTCGATCCTTGATATTATGTGGGAAAGGAAGGGTGTGTGTTGAATCTGCATATGATTTGTTTGAATTTGTTTGTGGATGTGAGTAGAAGAGTAAGTAATATTCTGAAAATGCTCAAATTTGAAATTCTATAGAGAGCAGAAAGTGATATCATTAACACACTTGGAATTTACTCAATGTAAGCCAGATAAGATATGCCATAGTATTCCAGAAGATGTAGCAGATGGCTTTATTCAAGCTCTTAGATTTGCACTGAATAGAGTTACTGTGATTGCTTAGGAAGAATTATTTACCATTGTGAAAATCTGATATGGGGATATGAATCAATTTGGCTGGACCCAGCCTACATTAGCTAAAATTTAGGGTTTCAGTTTTATATACGTAACTGTTTTTATTTTTGTTTATTCGTTTTATCTTGGTTTGGAATGAATTTCACGTTGTATTCTGGGTGGGGTTTTGCTGAAGCGTTCTGGTAAAATATAGTAGCTCTCGTGCATTTGTAAAGTTATGAGAGATTTATACAATAATAACTATTAAACACTCCATGTGAATTTGAAGAAACGTTAAAATTTGTTTACATTCCTTCATGTTACATTTTTTCTTGCCGATGAATTTTGGCATTCAACTGCTTGTTTGCTACTTTAGAGTCTGTGATCTGTCTTTTTTCTTCCATTTTGTGAGACATTACATTGATTAATGTATTGAGCTGCTGAAAATAAATCTGCTACTGTGAACGTCTCAAACGTGCCCGTTTTGTTGTTGGTGTCTCCGGCGACCTGCCCTCAAAAGTCACTAAGACCAAAGCTTTCCACTTTCCAAATCTATCCACATGCAGTGAAAGTGACAGACGATTAAAATCGGCAGTAAAGCCATATGAAAACACGATTTTGTGTGGACTACATCTTGACATCTAACGGTCGTAATGACAGATAATTGTCAGTGGCGCCCTCTGGCGTTATCGTCGGGAACACGACACCACCCCGCGCTTAAAAGGATAGGATATGTTCCTGATATAGTAATAGATCGGTTACGGGAATGAAGAAACGTGATTACCTAAAAATAGAATACGATACGTGATACGATAAGTACAACGCCGTTAACACGTTAGAGGGTGCCACTGAAGTAAGCGCCATCTGGATTCTCTCTGTCACTGCATGTGGATACACCATGTCCTTTTTAGCTAGTCCTGCTGCTGCTAGTCTGAAGTTTGCGATAAAATTATGAAAGTACACATTATATTAACGCTTATAAATAGTGGAACTGAAAAAACCTGAATCGACTGTTTAATATACACACAAACGGACGTCCAAAGGGGGGGGGGGTATTAAATCCATGGGGGGGAGGGGGTCCTTTTTCCATATACCTGGACATCCTTTATGGGCGACCCCTAAGCCGAGCCGAGCCGGGCCGAGGAGACCCGAAGCCGACTCGGCGCAGCGAACGCCGGTCGCTCTGCGGACCTCGCGGACCCCGCGGCATCCTCCCCCACCCCCGGCAGGAGCGGGGGGGGGGGGGGGGGGGGGGGGGGGGTAGAGAAGGAGAGGAGAGGAGGGCGTCAGTCAGTGCTCCGCGCGCGCCGTGGACGGAGGATCGGGAGTACGCGACGCGACGCTCCAGTGACGACCGCGACAGTGACTGAATCGACGTGCCGTTTCCAAAAAGGATTTTCTGGGATTACCGCTTCGCTCGAGCACCGCACCGGCTGCCGCCGCCCGCTGCTTAGAGTCCAGGTGGGTACCCGCTGCCTTCGGCGGCGTCCTGGGCCGCGGGGGGTTGCGCGCCGTGGCCGCCCACCCCACGTCCCCGCCGCCGCCGCCGCCGCCGCCGCCACCCCATCGCCTTCGGGTCGGGCTCGGGCCGAGCTAACCAGGCGCGGGGCGGGCGTAAAGCAAGCACGGCGGCGTGGCCGTGGAGGGCATGGCCGCGGCCCCGAACCCCGCCAAGCTGGGGGCGATGCTGCCGTGGACTGTACCGTACACCGCGGCCCCGCGCCGCCGCCCCCGACTCCGCCCTCGCCCCCGCGGCCCGCTGAGCCCCGTCCCGCGGGACCAGGGGCCAGGCACGGCCGTTCCGAGGGGGAAAATGAGTGAAATACCAGCGGCGAGCTGCGGCCGCGAGAGAGACAGAGACTCTCTCTCTCTCTCTCTCTCTCTCTCTCTCTCAGCACCCCACTAGTTAGACAGAGAAACAGGGTTAAGGCAGTGTACCGAATGAGCCGGCGGGCCCGCCAGCCACCCCTGCCGTGTGGCCACGGGTGCCAGTCACCATCGTTCCGCCCCTGCCGCCCCCGTCCCGACCCTGTCCGCCCCGCCGACCGGGTCCGCGGGGTCGGCAGGACAGAGCCGCAGGGCAGCTGGGCAGCTGGGCAGCTGGCCTTCCCTTGGCAGCTGCGCGCCTACGCGCTGCCACGCCGCTTGCGCGGGGCGATTTGGGACAATGTCTCCCCGAAGCTCTCGATTTCTTGTAGAGCACCGCTCAGGTGCGGCGTGCAGTAGAGACAGAGTTATTGGCAGTCAGCCGGCTGCCGCCCCCGCCCGGCCCGTGCGCCGCCACGTCAAGCAGTACCCCGGCAAGGAGAGCGCGGTTCGCGTCGCGGGCCGGCGGGGTCCTGCTCTTTCGGCACCCCACGACGCCGCGGTGGGACCCCCCGCGGCGGGGTAGCACCGCGCGTGACCGGGCCGCCCCGCGGACACGCGGAGCACGGCGTGAGCGGCGGGCGGGCGAGCACGTGTGGACAACGACACGTGCTCACACACACACACACGTGTGGACGCGGCGTGCACAGCATACTACGTACCGACCCCGCCCGGCCCACTCTCAGACAGCTCCGTGATGCGTCTCCCATAACCAAATCCATTCATTTTTCGGGAGCAAATCCTAATTGACGTCGGCACACACTTGTGTGGGAGACAAAAGAAATTCTGATTAAAAAAAAAAACTGATGATTACGTACTGTATAATTTTTCTGCTTTGCCTAATTTTGTGGCAACACTGCGGGGAGAGGGCGTTGACAGTATTGCGCCTCCTGCGGCCGTGCCCAACATTCTCTCTCTCTCTCTCTCTCTCTCTCTCTCGCACTGCAGGGAGGCAGCCCGCACGACACGCGCGTGCGCTCAGACCTGGGCATCGGGCGTATTACAAATCAAACCGAAACCCAGGGGGTGTTTGTCGGCAACCGCTGCGGGAGAGAGAGAGACTGCGTGGGGCACAGGGCGGGTGCGGGTGTGTGGGTGCGAGTGAGAGGGCGGCTGCGTTGTGTGTACTCCTGTGGGATCTAATTAATGCGCCCCGATCCCGATGCCCCTCCGATCGCCGTCGCCTCGATCAATCAGGGCTGCATTCCTATTTACACGGCCGGCGTTCCCTCCTCTTTTCTCATTACGCGCCGCATGATCCCTTTCCTTTCTCTCTCTCTCTCTCTCTCTCTCTCTCTCTCTCTCTCTCCTCCCGGGAAACACTTAGTATGCGAGCTTGTGAGGGGCCGCGGGGGCCGTTGAGGGCCGCAGGGGGCCCCATAGGTAACGTCGCCGTCCGTTGCAGGCCGACGGATACCCCACCTTTATATTCCAATCGGTCTGCTGTTAGTCAGAGCCAGCCTTGCAGCAGCCGCAGTGCGCGGTGTCGCCCTTGTGGCGTGTCCTCCCCCGGAGCTTGTGTTGTCTGTGGAGCCCCTGACTGACGCCGGCCTGTCTCTCCCGACTGCCCGCAGGTGCCGCCGTGATGCTCTAGAGGACCGCCCCCGCCAGCAGCCGCCAGCAGCCGCCTGCCATGGGGTGCCCGCGGCCGCTGCCGCCGCCGCTGCTGCTGCTCCTGCTGCACGCGGCGCTCGCCGTCGCCGTGTCCGTCCTCCCGCACGACGCCCAGCCCGGGTACACGGTGCGGCAGTTCGTCCCGCCGCCGCCGCCGCCCGCCGCCTCCGCCAACTCGGTGCACCCCGTCAAGTCCGCCAAGGCCGCGCTGCACCACAAGGACCTGGCCGGCGGCGCCCGCGCGCGCCACTTCCGCCTGCTGGACACGGGCTTCTCGCAGTACTTCGCCGTCCTGGACACGGGCGAGCTGATGACGACGGCGGACCTGTCGCCGCTGCTCAACCGACCCGTCAACCTGGTGGTGCTGGAGGAGACGCCCAACACGACGGCCACGCACACGCTGCACCTGTACGTCATGGACCGCGGCGAGGTGCCGCGCTTCGCGCAGGAGACGTACGAGGGCGGCAGCGTGGCCGAGAACCTGGCCGCGGGCGCCGAGGTGCAGGGCGTCTCGGGGCTCGTGGCGCACGGCCGCGGCGCGGGCGGCGTGCCGCTCACCTACTCCATCGTGGACGGCAACGTCGGCGACAGCTTCGCCCTGGAGCAGGTGTTCGTCGAGGAGGAGGAGCACCCCGGCATCCTGGAGGGCGTCGTCAGCGGCGTCCTGGGGGCGTGGCGCCGCGCCTCCAGCGCGCCCGTGGGCGTCCGCCTCGTCAGCACCCGGCCGCTGGACCGCGAGCAGGTGCCCGCCTACACCCTCACCGTGCAGGCGCAGGACGGGCTCGGGGTGTCGCGCGCCCGCGCCAAGGTGCGCGTCGCCGTCCTCGACGAGAACGACAACCGGCCCGAGTTCGAGGCCGCCGACTACCACTTCTCCGTGTTCGCCGACAACATGACGAGCGCGCACGGCCGCTTCCTGACCGTGGGCCGCGTGTCGGCGCGGGATGCGGACGGGGACCGCGTCGCCTACCGCCTCACGCAGCCGTCGGGGCTGATCGTGGTGGTGCCGCAGACCGGCGAGCTGCTGCTGGTGTCCGAGCCGCCGCGCGACACGGAGGTCGAGATGTTCGTCGAGGCGCACGACGTCCGGCACCCGGACAGCCTGACGGCGGAGCGGCCGGCGCGCGTGCGCATCGACTTCCACTCGGAGCGCGCCGTCGACTTGGACGCCGTGGACGCGCCCGCCGCCACCGCCGCGCCCCGGCGGCCCCCGCAGCACCGCGCCCAGCCGCAGCCGCGGCCCCGCCACCGCACCAAGCGCCGCACCACACGCGCCGTGCGCCCCACCAAGAAGATCGAGTTCGGCGAGTCGGACGGCGAGACGGAGAACCGCATCGTGTTCGCGTTGGACCGCGACTCGGACCGGGAGACGTTCAAGATCCGCGACCCGAACCCGTGGGTGACGGTGGACGCGGACGGCTCGGTGCGCGTCAAGAAGAAGTGGGACTACGAGGAGCTCGCGCCCGAGAAGGTCATCGACTTCTGGGTCATCATCTCCAACCAGGGCGACGCGCCCGACGATCGGCCCCGCGGCCACGGCCAGCACCACGGCCACAACCAGCACGGCCACCACCAGGGCGCCTCCAGGGTGGCCGCCGACCGGGAGAAAAACGGTGAGTGCGTGCTAGTTGTACTTGACGCGGGTCTTCGTGTGGCCGGCGGGGGACGCGCGCAGCGCCAGGCGGAGCGGAGCGCGCGGGGGGAGGGGAGGGGGGGAGGGGGGGGGGGGGGGGGGGGGGGGGGGGGGGGGGAGGGGGGGGGGGGGGGGGGGGGGGGGGGGGGGGGGGGGGGGGGGGGGGGGAGGGGAGGGGGCAGAAGCCACCGGGCGGCCAGTTCTGTTCCGTGGGAAGCTAATTCAGCTGGGTACTGCTAGGCTAGAGCAGCTAGAGGCGCGGCGCGAGGCAGCCCGGGGAAGGCCGTCCTGTACATCTCTCTCTCTCTCTCTCTCTCTCCCCTGCTGGGCCGCACGGCACACGTGTGATTTGTTCCTCCCCCGGGGGGCCTGGAGCAGCGGAAGCATCGGGCGCGCAGGCCGGGTGCGGATCGAACTGCCTGTGAGGACGATTGTGCTTGCGCCGGTCCAGCCTGCAGATTCCGAACACCGCTTAGCGCTGTCTCTGTCGCACTCGTGAGGTGCTCCGTATGAGAGCGAGGGAGAGGTCCGAGAATGTCCAGTCCGGAATCGCCGCGGATTAGCGAAACACGCCTCGGACCGATGACGGTCGGCGGGTTTCCGTGACATTGATTTTATCGATGCGGTATCGGCTTCTCTGGGCACGGAGCGGCGCCCCGTCCGCGGCCGGCGGCGGCGCCGGGGCGGAGAGGGTGGAGGGGCTGCGCTGTCGCGGGACGCCAAGTGAAGCAAAGATGTGCTCGGCAGCCGCCCGTAGCCGCCGCCCACCCGCAGGCCGCGGGGCCGCGGGGCCGCGGGGGGTCAGGGGCCGTGCGCTGTGTGCCGGGGGTGGCCGGGGGGCGCCGGTAAGCGCGGTGCGTACTACGGCCCTCGCGGAACGGAGATCTGCCCCTCGGCACTGCCCCGCCCCCGCGGGCCGCCCCCGCCCGCACGGCGCATGCCCGAGGAAAGCCTGCCCGCCCGCCTGCCTGCCTGCCTGCCTGCACGACTCGGCACCGCACCGCCGCACCGAGGGGGTGGCGAAGGGGCGCGACCAGACGGGCGGGGAGGAGGGAGGGGCGGGGGGCTCGTTGTCGGGAGAGAAAGAAGGGGAAAGTGGAGGCGATGAGGACACTCGCCCGCGAGCACCGCCCTCCCGGCCAGGTTGTCTTGAGCCCCTCGCGGGGCCGTGCGGCCCTCGCCTCCGCTCGGCGCCGATTTGAGCCCCTTTCGGGGACGGCGGCGCCGCGCTGCCCCCACGTGGGCTTGGCGAGCCGAACGCCGCCTGCATCTTGATGGGGATCGAGCGAGCGCGCTGCGCCGCAGCGGCGGCCGCGGCGTCGTGGCCCCTGGCCGGCGTGACCACGACTGGAGTGGGGGGGGGGGGAGGGGGCGTGGGAGCGGTAGGGCTCGGCTGCAGCTCAGCCTCCCCCCCTCCCCTCAGCCAGCCGCTGCACTAGGCACGCATGTCTTGGGGGCCCCGCCGCGCCGTGCCGCGCCGCCCTGCCGGCCCTGCCGGAGTCGGCACGGCACGGCATGCCACGGGATGGGTTGGCCGGGATAGGGTTTATCGACCGCGGTAGGTCCCCCGTGCCGTGCCGTGCCGTGCCGTGCCGTGCCGTCGTCATGTGCCCCCCGTCCGTGGGGGGCCGCGCGCGGGGTCGCCGACGCCGCCCTCCCCGTCCCCGTCAGCGACCCCCGGGCAGGACATGAAGGAGTGCGTGTCCGTGCACATGATCTGCATACGCTCCTGCTCTCACTGGACGCCGGTCACTTCACCCTGACGCCGCCCCCCCCCCCCCTCCCCACCCATTATCTCCCAGAACCTTATCAGTATGGGACCCGGGGGCCGGCAGCGTAGGGACGACCAATCACAGCGCGGGAAGTGCGGGCCGCGCCGACCAATGCGGTGCGGCCAAACAGAACGGCGAGGGACTGTTCGGTTCGGGGGGGCGGCGGTGTGTGGCGAAGGCCAGACCAGACCGGCCCTTCCTCCCGCCGTGCGAAGCCCTGCTGCTGTACGCCCCTCCGGCCCGCCATGGCCATGCCTCACTCCTGGGCGCCGCCGCATCGCTTAAATCCGATCCTGCCACCCGCTGAAATGTCAACGTGCATTGCTGAGAGAGAGGGAGCGAGAGAGAGAGAGAGATGGAGAGAGAGAGGGGGGAAAGGGAGAGAAAGAAAGAGAGAGACGGAGGGAGCGAGAAAGAGAGAGAGAGAGAAACAAAGAAAGGGGAGGGGGTGGCGAGCGAGCGGTGTGGTGAAAGGTCTCATTTCCCTAAGGCAGCTCGTAACACTATAACATCCCCCCTGTACGGTGCGTTACGCGGCTAAGTCCCGCGGCTGCCCCCTCCGACATGATCCTGCTCTCCCTCTCTCTCTCTCTCTCTCTCTCTCTCCCTCTCTCTCTCTCTCTCTCTCTCTCTCACACACACACTCACACACACGCACTGCTGTGAGAGCCGGCCGCGGCACCGGGGACATTGTATGTGACGAGGCGGCTCGCCACGCGGCCCAAAGGCTAAGGAGAGGTGTAAAGGCTCTTGTCGACTTCCTTCCTGCGCCGTCTCAGCACCGCCTGCTGATGCAGCAGCAAAAAAAAAACAAAATAAAACAAATTGAACTATTTAATAAAAATGTATAAATTCGGGGTGCGTGGATGGCGCGGCGTGATGTGACGGTCTTCCGAAGGAGGGAGAGAGAAGCCGCGTTAAAAACGGAACCGGAACAACGTACTGTAGGGGAAAGGTAAAGTGGAGCGGTGGTGTCGGCGGCGGGCCCCCGCCGCCCCGCCGCGCGCGCGCGCGCGCGCGTGTGTGTGTGTGGGGGGGGGGGGCGGGGTGTTTGTTCCCTGACCTAGTGGGCTGGCGCTAACGTTACGCTAATGTGGCGGCGGCGGCGGCGGCGGCGGCGGCGGCGGCCGTTCAGAAGCCTCCCCACACCGCCGCCGCCGCCACCCCCAGTTCATTGGTCCGTCCCGGCGGCCAGCTAAGAGTGGCAATCCGGGGCGACCGCCAATAACGAACGGCCAATCGTAAGCGAGCGTCGCCGGGAGAGTGGGCGAAAAATTGGTCCGACGGAACGCGCCGGGTGTATTACTGGTTGTTGTGTCGGTGCCCGCTAGAGGTGCTGGCCACAGTGGGGTAGCGCGGCGCGGCCCCCGTGTGTTCAGGCTAATGCCCCTTCGCCTGCTCCTGCCGCGGCTGCGGTCCCTGGAAGTGCTGGAAGCCGTTTGCTGCGGCTCCCACAAGGCTGCGCGCAGCCGGAGGTTTTACTCCGAGAGGCGTCGGCGTCCGGCGGCCTCGTTCGGCAAGGGCACAGTTCTAACAGCACGTCCGTGCGCGCTGCGAGGCGAGCGGAGCAGTGCGGACCAGGGCTGCACCCCGCCCCTCGCCGACATCTGGCCCGCCGGTGCCGCCCCCCCCCTCCCCTCTCTTCCCCAGCCGTCCGCAGGGGTGGCACCCCTGCCCAGCCCTGCCCAGCCCTGCCCAGCCCTGCCGCCTACCCGGCCTCCCCCAGGACAGCGGGGACCGACTGTGGGGACGCTTGCTTGGCGGACTGGCGGCGCGGATCGAGTGGGGTGTCTGACTGTACTGCCGCTAGGGCCGGGGCACCCGAGCACAGCCAGCTCGGACCTCTCTCTCTCTCTCTCTCTCTCTCTCTCTCTCTCGCTCTCTCTCCAGCCCTCTCTTTGGTTTACTTGGTGAACATCAGCGACCCTCCCCTCTGGCTGCGCCCCTCGGCGCCACGCTGCATAACGATGTGATCGGAGAGGTCAAAGCAAGGAGTAGAGACGCTGGAATGCGCTCTGGCGCGGGGGGTAGAGAAGTCGAGCCCCCCCCCCCTTCCCTCCCCGGCCGAGAGCAGCCCGCGCGCTTCGTCTGCGCGACTGTTTGTGTGCGGAAGACTCCGGCTGGGGGAGGGGGGAGGAGGGGGTACTCGCCTGTATATATAAACGGTGCATCCTGTTTGTGAAAGGATGCCCCCCTCCCCCACCCCCACCCCCTTCCCCCTGAAAAGGAGGTCTCCAGTACTAGCGAGCTGGCTGGCTGCGCGGCGGCGGTGGCCATGCAGTTGCAGGCTGGCTGCCTGTCGGTCTGTCCCGCTCGTCTCATCGCGGACCGGGGGTCGCCTCGCCCCGCGGTCCGCGCATGGTTATGATGCCATACGCCCCCCCGAGGCGAAAGGGGCCGACCAGGCCCTCCCACCCTGTCTGTCTGTCCGCCTGCCTTCCCGTCCGACGGCCCGCCAAGGCCGGGCCCTGCGGCTGCGGCGGCCCGCGGCCCGGACACGTTGTGTGCATTCACATTGATTCACATTCACGAGTACACACACACACACACAATGTATACAGTATATATGTGTATATAACTGATTGGCGTTCCTGAAACGTCCTCCTTTGCAGGTCCCGCCGGCCGGCCGGCCGGGCCGGGCCTTCAAGCGTTATATATCGATTGTGATCGGAAAGCTATTGCTTCTCTCCCTCTTTCTCCCCCTCTCGCTCGCTCTGTCTCTGTCTCTCTCGCAACTATTGCCGATCATAGAGCAGGCGGCGGCTGTGCGTTGCGGGGCGCCGCCGGTGCCGTGGTGCCCCCCCCCCCCCCCCCCCCCCCCCGAGACCCGCTCACCGGAACGCCCCCCCCCCCCCACTCCTACTCTGACAGCAGACGACGCGATGCGATGCGATGCGGACGCAGGCACAATGGTATCAAGCACATGCTACATGGCCCGGATTACGGTACCGGTACCCGGTGCAGCAGCGGCGCAGGCTCCGCCGCCGCTGGGGCCGTACTGCCAGGAGGGGGGGGGGGCGGACCACTTGACGGCTCTCTGGACTCCCCGCCGGGCAGCTCGCTGTAGCGTAAGCGTCCCCCCCTCTCTCTCTCTCTCTCTCTCTCTCTCTCTCTCTCTCTCTCTCTCTCTCTCTCTCTCTCCCGCTGCTCCTCGAAGCGCCCAAGCTCCCACAGCTCACGGGGCACGCCACGGCACGGCGGCGCGCGGGTCCATTCAAGAGCGCCCCCCTCCCCTTCCTCCTCCTCCTCCTCCTCCTCCTCCTCCTCCTCCTCCTCCTCCTCCTCCTCCTCCACTTCCTCCTCCTGCCGCGGCCGGCCAGAGGTACAAGTCCGGCACTACAATGTACCTACAAATGTATACATTTTTCACGTACAGATATTGTACATTATAATGCGTGCTCAGATCTGTACATTTGCAATGTACAGAGTTGTACATTGACAGAGGGGGACACGGTCCCCCCTGGATGCTTTGCCCGTGGCCGTATATAAGAAGGGGGCGGAGGTTTTGGAGGGGGAGGCGGGCGTTGCAGTGGTTTCCGGCCAGGTATGAAAGCAGACAAAGGGTTGAATAGGGGATTGCCCGCCACCGCTGCTGCTGCCGCTGCTGCTGCCGCTGCACCGGGGGCGGTGAAAGGGGGTGGAGATTGGGGGGAGGGGGAGGGGGCGGTGAAAGGGGGCCCCCGCGGTGAGATCCCCTGGCTCCGGCTGCCGACGGCGGCCCTCATGGCATTCCGTCATTCGCTCACGGCCGCCAGGGGTGCAAAGGGCTACGCCGCTACACTAGCCTTTTATTATTTTTATTTATTTACTTTTAAATTATCATTATTTTTTTCAATTTATATTTTTTTTCTTCAAGTCCGAGCCGTACCTCTCGTAGCTCTGCCTGTGTCGCACTCACGGGGGGGCGTCCCGAGTACACCTTGTCCGTAAGGGCGTTAAGGGGGTGGGAGTGAGACGACTAGTGTCGAATAAGGACTTCCGTGCCTTACTGGACGGACTCAGCAGCTTGTACAGCAGCAGCGGGGAGGCAAGGCGGGGAACGTCTGCGGCGGCGGCGGCGGCGCAGAAGGGCTTAGCTCGCCCTCGCGAGGGAGCAGACCAGAGCAGCAGCGGCAGGGCGATTCCAAACACCGTCTTCTCGGACCTCTCTCTCTCTCTCTCTGCCTGTCTCTCTCGCTCTCATGGGGCGCCCCAACGGGTACGACAGAGACAGAGCTATACGGTGTTCGGAATCAGCCGGGTGGTGGGCCGGCGGCAGGGCGTTGGCGGAGGGCGCTGAGCTGCGGCTGAGCGCGTTGCCGTTGCCGTGGGGTGTCTGGCCGCCGGCTGGCTGGCTGGCTGGCTGGCTGGCTGTCGAGGGGTCGAATTTGAGCCCCCTCTTCCTGTCGCAGCACCCTGCCCCCCTTTTGTCGTGACCCCCCCCCCCCCCCATCTCCCTCCCTAACCGGTGACTCTCCAGACAGGAGGACCAGAACGCGCGTGTGTGTGTGTGTGTGTGTGTGTCTGAGAGGAGTCCGCGGGGAATAAAGTCGGCGGTGGCGACCGGCTGTGACCGCGCGCGGTTTGGCTTTGGGAACGCGCGCCCTCCGTGGATGGGGCGCAGCAGAACACAGCAGTGCAGTCCGAGTCCGTTCTGTTTTGGCTCTTTCCCACACCGGCGACTCATTCTCGGTGGGCGCATGACTGTGCGAGCTGTCATTACTTGAGGGGGGCGGCGCGGCGCGGTCAGATCTCAAAACCGCACGCCGGGACCACGCCGTCCTCCTGGAGCTCAGCGGCGCGGCCGCCCTCTGCGGTCGGCGGTCGGCGTCGGCCCGTGCGGCGGGGGCCTCGGGGGCCGCGGGGGCCTCGGGGGCCTCGGGGGCCTCGGGGGCCGCGGGGGCCGCGGGTACCGACGGGTACAGCACCGGCCTGGGCCGAGTGAGTCACTGCCTACCACCCTGCAGCCTCCCCCTCCTCCTCCTCCTCCCAGAGCACATGGACCAGTGTGTGCATTCCGCGCTGCTCGCTTCGGATCTCCCGCCGCTGCCGCCGCCGCGGCGCTCGGGTCCGAGTCGGAGGGGAGGGGAGGGGAGGGGAGGGGAGGGGAGGGGAGGGGAGGGGAGGGGAGGGGAGGGGAGGGGAGGGGAGTGGTGGGGGAACCTCCGCGGTCGGCGCACTGCTTATGCCGGGCGACTTGGCAACGCCGCCCGGCGACGCCCCCTCCCCTCCCCTCCCTCCCCTCCCCTCCCTCCCCTCCCCTCCCTCCCCGCTCTGGTGGGGGTGGCGGCCAGGGGGGAGGAGGAGGAGAGGAGGGGGCGGCGGCGGCGGCAGGGTGTGGAGAGGAAGAAGACAGCGTATCGTGCACAGGGCGCCGCCGCCGCCGCCGGTCGGCACGGCGTCGCTGAGGACGCTTCCGCAGCGTCTGCCGCCGCCGCCGCCGCCCCCCCCCCCCCCCCCGGCCGGCCCGGGCTGTTGGTTTTATTGACTTGTCCCCCCCCCCCACACCCCCACACCCCATCTCTAATGCGTGTATGGTTCCGCGAGCCGTGGTACAACACGGGTGGCGGCATGAGAGCACCGGATAGAGGAGGGAGGTGATGCTGGTGATTCCAGGGGCACCTGCCGGAGACGACGCGAGACGGCCCGGACACACACACACACACACACACACACACACACACACAGACAAATCGCTCGCGTGCTCGTCGTATATATACATATCCATAGCAAAACCACATGACCGCACCACAGTCGAATAATCGGCCGAAATTCAATTCCCAGAGACGGACACCCAACACCTGTCCGCCGCGGTGCGGCCGGCCGCGCGCGTCTAGGGTTCCCGCCGGACCGCGGGCCGTGAGCTGGGCAGCGGGCAGCGATCCCGGAGCCCGGCGCGAGGCTAGCGGAGACCCCCTGCGAGGACAGTGGGGCAGGGCAGTCCCGGAGGCCGGAGTCAGCCGGAGGCCGTGGCCGTCAGGCGGGTGGGCGGCGCGACACTCCAGCAGTGTCGCTCCAGTGTCGCTCCAGTGTCGCTCCAGTGCCGCGCCGGCCTCCGGGGCCCCCTGGACCTCCCTGGACCGGGCTTCGCTTTCGGCTCGGTAAGGCGAGTCGACCGCACCGGTCACGTTACGCGGACGGCGGTGTGGGCGCGGCGGGAGACGCCCTGCCCTGCCCTGCCCTGCCGTGGCCTGTCGTGTCGTGTCGTGGCGGTCGCGTGCGGGGGTGCCGCTGCCGTGTGGTGCCGAGAGGAAGGACGGTCGGGAGCCGGCGGGGGCCCGACCCGCGGTGACCCCCAGCGAAGCACGCGGGGACAGCGCCCACCGAGCCTAACCTAACCTCCCAAAGGAACTCCATTTACATACATTTTCGTACTGTATGTGTACTTTCAGGAGATTTCTCGATGTCTTTTTGGGTGACCGCGCGGATCGCCCGGGGTTGTTTGGTGGGCGTCATTCGGATGTTCCCCCCCCCCCCCCCCCCCCCCCCCCCCCCCTCTGCCGGCCCCGGCCCGCCCCTGGAGAATCACGGTCCCTTCCGCCCGCATGCGTTGCCAGGAGGGCACCCTGCCGGGCCCCGCGGCCTGATTCCGACCACCACCACCACCACCACCACCACCACCACCACCACCACCACCACCACGCCTTCGTAGTTCTGTCTCTGTCGCACTCGCGTAAGAGAATACGTGTGTTGGAGAGAGAGGTCCGAGAAGACAGTGTCCGGAGTATCGCCCCCGCTGCCGCACCGCGCGCAGCGCACGGCGTCGGCCTCATGGGGTCAACAGTTGTTGTGGGCCCTCTGACCCCTCCTCTCCTTCTCCTCCCCTCCCTCCCTCCTCCTCTCCCTCGTACTACATAATCCCATCATGCCGCAAGTTTAACAACCTAATTTGTATGAAGTCGCCCATCGACGCACTGCAATGACGATGTATTCATTTGCCGCCGCGCCGAGAGAGGGGTTGGTACGACGAGAGTCGAGTCAAGGACACGCTTCCGCCTCCCGGCCCCCAAAGGACTTCTCTATTCGCAGGATCGCTCTTCGGCGAAAGGCGAGTTTTCTCGGCGGAATAAAAGCGTTTTCGGCCCAAAGTCAACCCGGCAGTGCCAAAAGCTATAGACGTACAGATAGATAGATAGATGAATGGATAGATAGATAGACGGACGGACAGGGGTGGTGATCGTTGGGGGCACGATATGATGGTCTGCGGGGCGGCGCACGTCCCACTGATTTCCCAAAGGCAAATGAGGGGGGCCGCCGCCGCCGCCGCCGCCGCCGTATCAGAGCGCTATGTATATTCCACAACTAGAAGCCCCCCACCCCAGACACAGCCACACCAACCCCCTGCAATATGCAGCCCCACCCCAACCCCGCCGGTCCACCCCCACCCCCACCCTCTCTTCAATATATTTCATTAGACCCAGAGGGCGAGTAGGCACGGGGGTGTAGACACCCGTCTGACAGAAGCCATTGTGTGACGTCACGCAGAGGTGACGTGGCGTGGGGAGGCGAGGGGGGGGGGATCTACTTGTTGTAGACTCGTGGAGTCCGGCGGCTGAGCGGCTGAGCGGCTGAGCGGCTGAGCGGCTGAGCGGCTGAGCGGCTGAGCGGCTGAGCGGCTGAGCGGCTGAGCGGCTGCGGAGCTGGCGAGGCTGGCCGCAGAGACGGCGGACTCTATCTCGCTTAATTGGGTGATCTCACTGCGACAAGAGTACCCGGCCGCCACTGCCACTCTAGGGGTCTCTCTCTCTCTCTCTGCCGGCTGCATGCGGAAGACTCTGGGTCCAGCTCTGTCTCTGTCGCACACGAATAGGGATGCTCCAGAGAGAAGAGAGAGAGAGAGAGAGAGAGAGAGAGAGAGAGAAAGAAGAGAGAGAGACGTGAATAAGACGTGAGGGTATGAGGCTGCGGTGGGGTTGCACGTTGCACGCCGGCTCCGCACCCAAGGCTCCGTCGTTGCCGCTGTTGCCTGACGTTCACCCGCACTTGTGTTCCGGGCGCCGCCCGCGGTCAGCTGGTCTGCTGCGGCGGAAGCTGAAGCCACACCGCCCCGCCGCAGCGGGAGCGGAGCCAGTAGTGCCGTGCCGTGCCGTCACCTATCCAATGGACGCGTTTCGGTCAGTTGGGTTCCGACCGGAAGGAAGGACTCGGTCGCACCGCCTGCCGGGCCGGACCTCGCGGCGGCCGTCCGACCCGCGCGACCACGCCCCCCGCCGCCTCTCCTCCCAACACCCCCCGCAGGGGCGTAGCCAGGGGGGGGGGAGAGAGGGGGGAGGCAGACACACACAGGGAGCCGACGGCGCCTGTCGGGTAGGCAGCCGACGGCCGCTCCACACGCGCGTGTCGTGCGGGCCGGCCTACCCGCCCGGGGCTAACCTATCGCAGAGTGCGAGCAAACACTGTCTGCCCGGACCCCCCCCTCTCTCTCTCTCTCTCTCTCTCTCTCTCTCTCTCTCTCTCTCTCTCTCTCTCTCTCTCTCTCTCTCTCTCTCTCTCTCGCCCCGCTGATGCGCCGCCGCCGTCCAGCGTCTCCTGCAGGGGTGGCCAAACAGCGCCTCTGAGTCACGCTGCGAGAGAGAGAGATAGATAGAGAGAGAGAGAGAGAGAGAGAGACGGGGTGCAGGCAGTGCAGGCGGACCTCGCTGCCCACAAGGCTTTGGCACTGTTGTCAGTAGGGAGGTGGGTTGGTTGCACAGTCTTCGCTGCCTTTGTCTCTCTCTTTCTCTTTCTCTCTCCCTCTCCCTCTCGCCGCTTTTGGACCCGCACCCGTGTGGAATCCCCATGGCATTGCTGCGGCGCACTGCCATGGGATATTGCAGTCTGAGCTACCCCGTGCTGTACCTCCCTCGCATGCCTCTCTGACGATGTGTATCCGCTAACGATGTGTGTCTCTCCGTCTGATTGCAGGCTCCAAGTCATGTGAGTACCGGGAGCGCGGCCCGGGGCCCGGTGGGTGAGTGTGTGGGGGCCGTCTGCCTGCAGCCGCCATCATCAATATGAAAACGCTTTGAGTGAGGGATTCTTATCTCGCTCTTATTTGGGCCTTGTTCCTTACCGATTCATTCTCACTTAATAAGTAAAACGCCCCACGTATTATTGCAAAACTTTTTTTTTTTTGCAAAAATACGAGTACATATTGCAGTTTGGATAGAACGGTATTCAGACCTCTCGAGCGGTGGGCGTGCCGCTCCGGTGGGATGAATAATAATAATTTTATGGCCGTCGGGTTGGCGACACTTCCACCCGCGCTCGCGTACTATACGCGGGTCGGGTCGGGGGCGGCCAGGTCACGCCTGGGGCCGCCGAGGGGTCGGCCGGCTCGTCTATATCTGTGCTGTACTTTATATGCCACCGCACATGCTGATGCGCCGTGGCAAAAAAACAAAAACAAAAAAAAAAACAACAAAAAACGCAAATGATTCGTAACTTAACGTTAAGTCTACTCTTGAATTCTCTTTAAGAATTTTCATGGGAATGTTCGTTCAGCCTTTGCAATGCCTCACTTATAATAAAATCAAACAGATTGAGGCACAACATAGTTAGATTTTTTAGACCAGTTTATCGACCCCTCCAAAAAAATTCATAATCGAAAAAGGTATGGTGTACGCGAGGACGTGTTGTGACCGGGCTTCGGTTCAAACGGCGGCGTGCGCGGAAGACAGGCTGATATTCAGCCAATATTGGCTCGGCTACCTTCCCAGGTGACGGCGCGCCGCCGCCGGCGGGGTCCGAGTGCACGCCGCCCCCGCTGCCCCCCCCCCCCCCCCCCCCCCCCGCCCCCGCCGCCCCCACCGCCCCCACCACGCCCACCCGGCCGGCCGCCCCTCTCGCGCCGGGGGTCGATGTGCGGTGGGGTGCCCCCCCCCCGCCATACCCCGGCTCCCCTTCAGCACACCCCTATTGAGCGCTCCCTGCTCTCTCTCACTCTCTCTCTCCCTCCCGCCCCGTGTTTCTGTCTCTCTTCCCTCCTTCGCGCCGACCACCCCGTTGCTCCGGTCCGGCCCGGTATTCGGCCGCGTTCGTCCTTCTCTCTCTCTCTCTCTCTCTCTCTCTCTCTCTCTCTCCCACAGATGTCTCGTGGCTGTCGCCCGATCATGCACAATTCGGGTCCAAACTGCTCTCGCTGCGTCCGCGCCTCACGCGCATTTTGCCATCGCGAAAAGCGACGACAGCGGCGCCGCGTCTTTCCCCATTTTTCATCATCTTTCTCCCCCTCCTCGTCTTCTGTCGGCTCCTCTCCCTTCCAGTGGAAGTGTCCAGGGGCAGTGTGTGTGTGTGTGTGTGTGTGTGCGTGTGCGTGTGTGTGCGCGTGTGTCTCGGACACCGCAGTTCTGCCGGCACAAAGGCTGCGCGGCGCGCGGACTCACAGTCATCGCAGTTCCAAAAGCTTCTCGCCGCCGCCGACAGACGATCAGGTTGCGGGGGCGTCGCCGGCGGCCGCGCCCAGCTCCGGGGGGCAAAAACCGTCGTCAACTTAAATATAAAGGGAGCGGCGCGCTCTTATTTGGCCTCGGGGAGGAAGGTTGTGGAGGGGAGGGGGGGGGGGGGGGGGGGGGGGCACTTTGTTCCAGTTACACTCGGTGCGAGTCACGGGGCCCGTAAACTCGACTATTATTGTTTCCCCCGCCATATTGCTAGCTCTCTCGCGGTCTCTCTCCCCCTCTCTCATTCCTTCCCCCTCCCGCCCCTACCCTCTTGTCTCGCTCTCTGTCACACACACACACTCCTCCCGCTCTCGCTCTCTCTCTCTCACTCTCTCTCTCTCTCTCACTCTCTCTCTCTCTCTCTCTCTCTCTCTCTCTCTCTTCCTCTCACTCCCTCCCTATCTGCCTCTGTTTCTCTCTCTGTCTCATGTACAGCAGCCGTGTGCAGCGGGCTGCCTACCCCCGAGGCTGCTGCAGGGGTTGACAGCTGACGGGCCGGCCTGGCCTCCTCCTCCTCTTTCTCTCCCTCTCTCCCTTTCTTTCTCTCTCTCTCTCTCTCTCTCTCTCTCTCTCTCTCGCTCCCTCCCCCTGACGGCAGCCTGGGTCCGGTTTAGTTTGTACTATCGGGTGATTACAGTTTTGGCCCCCTACATGGGGGCCGCGGCGGGCTGCTGCCCCCTCCCCTCCCCCTCCCTCTCCTCCTCCCCCCCTTCCCTCCCCTTTGGGTCACGGGGCGTAAACAACACGCTGCAGAGACCGGACCGCACCGCACCGCAGGGGTGGTTTTATCCGCCTCCAATTTTTTTCCCTCTTTTTTCTGTTTAAATACTGTTTCGAACGAAAAGTGTTTGGCCGTTCGGAGGGTGGCGGCGGCAGCTGCGGCCGGCTGGGAGGTACGCCAGCACGCGGACTCAAAGCCACCGTACCGCTCTTTCACTTTCTTTTTTTTCCCCAGCCCTGCTCCCCTTCTGTTTTCTGTTTCTTCCTCATTTGCTTTTGTTTTCAATCAATCGGAGTGAGTGGGGTTGAAGGCTATTAAGAAAAAGGAAAAGAGCATAAAAAAAGAAGAGAGAGAGAGAGAGAGAGGTGGCAAAAATAAAGGGAGAGAGGGGGGTGGAGGAGAGGTAGCAGGGAGGAGAGGCGGAGAGAGAGGTGAGCGAGAGGGAGAGAAGTGAGAGGGAGGGAGAGAGAGAGAGAGAGGGAGGGAGAGGGCGTGTAGGTGTGGGTGTGGTCGGGGCGGGGGGTATTTACCGCGGGGGGTATTTACCGCGGGGGGTATATACCGCTAGGGACCGTGAGCGCCCCGCTGCAAATGGCTTCCAAATGTATGCCGGACGGGGGACGCGGCCGGGCGCCGGAAGCGGCTGCAAAGCGGCGGCGGCGGTGGCGCCGGCGTCTCCTCGTCTCCCGCGGAGTCCGCGAGGAGAGAGAGAGAGAGAGAGAGAGAGAGAGAGAGAGAGAGAGAGCGCAAGGCGGTGCCTCGCGCATCTCGCGTCGCGTCGCGTCCTGCCCGCTCTAAAGGAAGGCGGTGCGCCTCTGTGAGCCCCTGAGATGAGACGTGCCCCAGGTCCCCGTGTGCTCGCAATACACGCCCCGGCGCCGCCACCAGAGTATGAGAAAGTATGAGGGGACAGAGTGGGTCACTGCTTACGGGAAATTCGTGGAAAGCGGTACGTGGGTTTTTGTGAACGGTTGCGGAAAGTCGATGCACACAAATCAGAATTTGTGTTGATGGAAATGAGGTGCTGCACTGGGGATCCTCCTGCTGACGGCCTGCTGACGGCCTGCTGACGGCCTGCTGACGGCCTGCTGACGGCCTGCTGACGCCCCTCTCCTCTCCTCCCGCAGACACGGACAGCCAGCGGGTCATCATCCACGTGAAGGACGTCAACGACGAGCCGCCGTACTTCATCAACCGGCCGCTGCCCATGCAGGCCGTGGTGCAGCTCAACGCGCCGCCCAACACGCCCGTGTTCACGCTGCAGGCCCGCGACCCGGACACGGACCACAACATCCACTACTTCATCGTGCGCGACCGGAGTGAGTACGCCGCCGCCAAGCGGCGCTGTAATGGTCAACTTAATTCGCTGTAAGCCGCTGTGAGACGTGTTCTCGGAAAAATTATTCCTGACTTTCAGTGCATTTTTTAAAAATTGTTTCTTTTTTTGGAGAGATTCAAATCCAAGGGAAGTTTTTTCTTTTTTTTTCACATAGTAAAAATTTTGTCTTTTCCCGCGGGACGCGGCGGTTGGGGCGAGTGGAGTGGAAGCGGGCCGTCGTGTTGTCTATTTGTACGACAATGGGGTCGGTGGCGCGCCGCGCCGCGCCGCGCTCCGCTCCGCTCTGTCCCGCCCGTCCAGCGGGTCTAATTAAACCCACGGAAAACATTGGGTGGTGGCGGCGGCGGCGATGCGAAGGGGGTGGAGTGCTGGGCTCGCCCCGCTGCCCCCCCCCCTTATACCGTGTCGGTATTTGACACCACCGGCCCGGGCCGCCCGTGGATACGTCCCCTCCTCCAGGCCGCCAGGCCGGCCTCTGGCTTGCGAGCGGCGGCGGCGGCGGCCGGTCTGTTCACGGTGGGGTCCTGCCGCCGATTCCTGCTGGCCCCGGTGTCCCGGGGCGGGCCGAAGCGGAGGGCGGGCGGCCGGGCTCCCCTGCTTCCGGATCCGGCCGCGAGGCGGCGCTGCTGCCGGCCGGTCCGCTGCCGCCAGAGTCCCCCGGCGCGCGGGGTATCGCCGCGTGCGGCCGCCCCCGCGGACTTCCCTGTGTCTTCACCTCTCGCTCTCGCTGTTGCAGCCGGCGGCCGCTTCGAGGTGGACGAGCGGTCCGGCGTGGTGCGGACGCGCGGCACGGACCTCTTCCAGCTGGACATGGAGTACGTGCTGTACGTGAGGGCCGAGGACCAGAACGGGCGCGTGGACACGCACAAGTTCCAGTCCACGCCCGAGGAGCGCCTGTCCATCGTGGGCGGCAAGCGCGCGCCGCAGTTCTACATGCCGTCGTACGAGGCCGAGATCCCCGAGAACCAGAAGAAGGACTCGGAGTGAGTAACGCCGCCGTCCCCCGGGCAGGACCACGTCGGCGCCGAGGGCCGGCCGCGCTGACCCCCCGCCGCGTGCCTGTTGCAGCATCATCTCCGTCAAGGCCAAGTCGTTCGCGGACCGAGACATCCGGTACACGCTGAAGGCGCAGGGCCAGGGCGCGGGCACCTTCAACATCGGCGCCTCCAACGGCATCGTCAAGCTGGCCAAGGAGCTGGACTTCGAGGACCTCCGGCAGCCGCACGTGTACTCCCTGATCGTGACTGCCACCGAGGACTCGGGCGGCTTCTCGACGACAGTGGGGGTGCGTCGGCGTCGAGCTCGTCCGGCGCATGATCGGCGCCGTCAGCAGCCGTCTCTTAATTTTTAAATTGAAAATGTTTCCGCCCCCGCAGCTGACGATTCGAGTGACCGACGTCAACGACAACGCCCCCAAGTTTGAGCTCCCCGACTACCAGGCCCACAGTGTCGATGAGGACATACCCCTGGGAACGTCCATCCTGAAAGTGAAGGCCACGGATGCGGACTCTGGCCAAAATGCTGAACTGGAATACGAAGTTTCCGACGATCATTTTAGTATTGATGCTGCTGGCGTTGTGAGCAACAACAAACAGCTCGATGCGGATAATAACAACGCTTATTATGAATTCACAGTCACTGCTAAAGACAAGGGTAAGATATATTTACAACTTTTTTTTTTTTAATTTTTAAAATTTGTATTTTGCTGAAGAACTTATTGCCATGTACTAATTTACATTTTCAGGTGAGCCATCGAAAACGGGAACTGCCACAGTTCGTGTGTATACCAAAAACAAAAACGATGAAGAGCCAAAGTTTTCTCAGCAAGTATATACGCCAAATGTTGATGAGAACGCAGGCCCCAACACTTTGGTCACCACTGTGGTGGCATCTGACAAAGATGGTGACAATGTTCGATTTGGATTTGTCGGTGGTGGCACAACTTCTGGACAGTTTGTCATTGAAGAAATAACTGGTGTCATTCGTCTTCATGGCCAGGTTGACTAGCATTCCCCAGCATATTTTAACTAAATATCCATTATCGTTCAATTATGACTGTATTCATTTTCTCATACAGAGTATTAGCTTGGAAAGAGACAAGTATGAACTGAATGTTACTGCCATGGATGATGGATCCTGCTGTGTGGATGGAGACCAAACCAAACACACGTCAACAGCTGTGGTTGTAGTTTTTATCACCGACGTCAATGACAACAAACCTGTGTTCAAGGACTGTGGCACATACTACCCCAAGGTTGAAGAAGGTGCTCCAAATAGCACTCCTGTTATCAAGGTATGAATTATGATCTCTGCTTGTGGAACATAGAGAGACATGTCTCCTGCTTAAACATGATCTAGCAAATCACAACTCAATTGATTTTAGGTCCATGCAACTGACGACGATAAGGGAGTGAATGGTCAAGTCAAGTATTCGATAGTTCAGCAGCCCAACCAAAAGGGTACCAAGTTTATGGTCAATGAGGAAACTGGTGAAGTATTGACTAACAAGGTCTGTATTTCTTAAGTAAACCTTCCTATCTCTGTTTATCTTGTAGCAAAAGATCAGTGTTGCCATAACATGTATGAATATTATAGGTCTTTGATCGTGAAGGTGATGATGGAAAATTTGTGTCAGTCACTGTGAAGGCAACTGACCAGGGTGATCCATCTTTGGAGGGTGTCTGCTCTTTCACAGTTGAAATTTCTGATGTCAACGACAACCCACCCTTGTTTGACAGACAGGTACATTGATTATTTATGCTGAATGTTACTCTTTTCTTTTGTCTGGCGATGCAGTTGTCTTGAAAGTTCAATTCTATGATTATTGCAATTAATTGTTGCCTAACAATGTGTCTTGCAGAAATACGTGGAAAATGTTAAACAAGACGCTAGCATTGGTACAAACATTCTCCGAGTGTCTGCATCTGATGAAGATGCTGATAACAATGGTGCCATCATTTACACACTGAGTGCCCCTGTAATTCAGTCTGACATTGAATACTTTGAAATCCAACCAGAGTCAGGTTGGATTGTGTTGAAGAAGCCTCTGGACGTAAGTTTTATTTCCTACTGGTCATCCACCACATTGATATTACTTTCACTTGATCTTTCTGTACCTGGACAAACATTGTTCTCATACTGTTAAGACATGAATTGATGGTATCCAGCCATCTACTCTTTTATGCAACACTTTCCAGCTTCCAAACAATTTTGCCTTATCTTCACTGTTGCTATACTTTCTCTCAGTACTTTGAACTTACAAAGCAACCATTCACAACATATTGAATTCCATTTTCACATCATTATCTTATTATTCTGTAAATCATTTGTTCAATATTCTCACACAATGAGTTGAAATTGAAGTTGACTATCTCATTTCGATTTGCATACACTTGAAATTGTATGCAACCTTTGATAAAAGTCCTGTCTTTCATGGAAGTTCACATATACCTACACATGCAGCAATGCATTTATTTAGTTCATGACATGAGCTGTTTTTAATTGAGCTTCTTCGTGTTTATCTCAACTAGTTGCACATTTATTTGGTTTTGCAAAACATCAAGTTTCTTATTTGATATTGAAGCTTTCTCCAAAGCACTCTTCTGTCTGATGAATTTGGTGTTGATCATTCTTTGGTTCACACATTTTGTTTTAGAAACTTTTGGTAGATTATTTCTTTGAGACATCACACTCTTCCACTTCCAAAATTTGTCCCCATGAAAGCCTTTGATATATTTTTGGTTTGAAAACCCTCCACTTATCCCAGTTTTTTAAAAAGTCAAGAGTGGAATTTCTTAGTTTTGACCTGTCATCATGTGCAATTAGTTTGTAAGTAGTTTTGAATATGACTTCACATTTTGAATTTGGTTTTCCTTTGAAATGGTTGTGGATTGTCTCATGTATTTTTCTACAGCTGTCTGGCGGTGCCCGATCCTGCAGGAGTACTTTTTATATTTTTCTATCTTTTATCTTTTTAGCCAATTCATGTTATAACTAACTGAACTGGCTCACTGCAACTTTTTGTATCTTGTCTCTCCATTTTTTTCTCACCATATTAATAGCAATAGTTTTTATTACAATTTGGATATGGTCTGAATTGTGTTCTCCCTGACTGCCAATACCTATTTTTTCTCCAGTTTTTTTTTTAACAAAAAAAAAATAAAAATTGGCGTTTGGGAAATGTTTTGGTTTTCTGAAATGGAGAGTTTGTGACATTTTTACTCTGTGGATGGGGTAATGTACATATTCCACTGCTATGGATGTTGTCCTTTACCTTTTGGATGCATCTCCAGCGTTGTCAGACAGCCATTTTTGCTGTCCAATAATTGTGGACTATTTCATGTTTTTCTTGATATGAAGGTCGCACACCTCTGCATGAGTATGCCTGCTTCACTCATATGGTTTTCAAAATATGCTAATTTGTTACTGCACCATTTCTGTTCCGTGGATTGAATCACTTCAAGGGATGTTTTTCAGTAAGTAGGTAAAGTCAGTTGCACTTTGAAAATGAAACGTGCTGTTTGTACGCAACACGTCAGCTAATAACACACATTTGCACTTCTCCTGCTTGCAAGCACAAACAATTTGTTGCATTCGTCGTGTTAATCTATGGCTAATTAAATTACCTCGAATGCAAGTTCTAAGTCATCAAATGCTTTGGATCCTATTTTGACGTGTTAATTTTGCAAGTACTCATGATGTTAAAGCTTCTGTTGTCTCGATCCTCACTGCACCCTACCCACATTCTTCAGTATAGTTTAGTAGACTTGATGAAGTTTCTCTTCCCTCACCTTGTCACTTAACTAGTCCCTGTGTGCTATGAAAACTTTGGCTTATTCTTCTTATTGTCCAAAATAACACATTCAAAACATAACACAATACCCTTTCTCTTTCTTCTGTCATTTTCTTTTGGTTTCCTTATATTTTGTTTCTATATTTTTCATTTCCTTTCCCCCCTCTTTTTTTCCTTTTTATTTCCTTGTCTCCTTTTAAATGTTATACTTGATTTCTTGTTGTTTTATTTTGTTTTTAATTTTACTTTTATGTTTCTTTATTTACTTACAAGTGGTTTATTTTGTTTTATTTTATTTCTGTCTGTCTTTGTCCTGAAAGTCTGATAGCACATTTGTTATTTATTCGTTGCCACTTATAGAGAGAAAGGTACCGCCTACGTGTGCGAGCGTCAGACAAGGGGATCCCCCCATCCTTCGCTGACGTGGACGTTGAGCTAGACGTCGTAGACAGGAACAATAAACCCCCCATTTGGGAAGAGGGAGTGTACGGCCCCATTCGCATCAAAGAAAATGTCACAGTTGGTACTATAGTGACAGCAGTCCGAGCCAGGTTTGTACTAAGTTCTTGTGTGATTCTCTAGCATTAACAAGCGGATGTGTCAAGCTTTCCCCAGCACTCCAACCCTTATCATGCTCAACGTACCAAAGGCCAAAAGGCCATGAACCTCTGGTTACCTTAAACTGTAACGATTTTGCTCCTATTCCATGTTATGATTGCTTGTCCAAACCTCCTGTAGAAATCTTTCATATTCCCTTTGTATTTTGTCCGACATTTTGTGGTATGTTGTTGCTCTCTCTAGGGTTTGAGTACTGGTTGAAAAGCTATGTGTTGCAGTGTGCTATTTGGTCCTAGCAGGTTTTTGTCGCAGCAAACCCAGCGTAGGTCTTCAGCTTGATCCCAGCGAATCATGACAAGTTTTTTGACTAACATGACTAACTGCGTGATTTTCTCTTGTTTTTTGTCCATTTAACTTTTCCTTAATAGAAAGAGACTTACAAGTTGGAGGCCACCGCCACTGACAAAGGTTACCCACCTTTGACTCGAACTGTGGAGGTCCAGATAGAAGTGGTGGATCGTGCAAACAACCCACCGATCTGGGATCACGTTCAGTACGGTCCGGTCTTCATTAAAGAGAACACAGCGGTTGGGGCTAAAGTTATTTCGGTTAAAGCCAGGTCTGTGATCAGATTTCTGTGGAATGCTCCTTGCACGACACTGTGGGCGAGATGTTTGGGTTATTTTTGCACGCTCACTCACCCACACTGTCATAATGCACGTGGCGCATTCTTTGGTGTGGCTATCCGTGATCGGATCTATGTATTGATTTTGATTTATGTTATTGTGTTCTTTGTGTGCCAAGCAGAAACATAGGGTAGAAGCAATAGTTTTTCCCTGCGATCTCTCTCTGCTCCTGTTTGAAGAATCCTCCCTCCCGCACTCCTTATTCCTCCAGTTGTAAACTAACTACAAAGTGTTTGGAGGGATGCTAAACTAGATAATGAGCTTGCAGCCCGATATGCTTTTGTCAGTGCTTACCCTCACAGAAATCCTAACATTAAGAATAATGATACTTCACAATTCATTTGTCTTTACTTAGCAGGGCTTAAGCATTCATTCTTGGTGCACGGTGTTATGGTGGTAAAGTTGCTACGGGACTTGTGTTTTTCAAACAGAGCAATTATCTTGTTTGAATGTTGTCACTTCATGTAAATTTTATTGTATGAGTGGAACCATTGCTGTTGGATAAGGATGCAAGATATATCATTTTTCTACTGCAATACATTACATTTCCATGGAATTGTTTAATGACAACATTCAGCAAGTACCCTTTAGAGATTAGAAAAAACAAAACAACTTGAACTCCTTTGTGATGTCCTCTGAACTCAGTATCTGATTGTCTCCAGTAGACTATGGCGGCAAACATTCATAGATAAATAACATTAGTAATAATTTATGTTAAAACTGCTTAGGTATTAACTGCAAAAACAGACTCCATATATATACATTAGATTTCTAGACAATACTTGAGTACAATAGTACCAATCTAGGAGGTGTGGGAAATCACTGTTATGACATCTGTGTTGTGTTTATTGAAATGTGACTGGTCTCACATGTGAACTACAATTTCTTTTCCCAGCCGTTACTTGCTAATTCAAATTGGCTGAATCAAATTTTTAGTACTTTTTCATGTGCCTCAGAAAGAATTTTGTCAATACAACACCTTTTTTTCCTCTCATATTTTGTAACTTTGAAGTTGGGTTCGATTCTCTAACTCTGAGTGAATGGTTGAATTTGGGAGCATTTTCTGGACAAACCAGTAATTTTTTTTTGTTTTACAAAGTTTCAACCAAAATTTTCCCCACATTCTGAGAGGAGTTTATTGTTTTAAAGATATGTTGTGCTCAGCTTTTGGACTGGTAATTTTTAAAAAAATTGCTTTTGATTAAGCTTTGACAATGCGAATTGGCATCTGATTCTTGAGGCAATTCGTAACTCTGTAGCATCCACACCATTGAGGTGTCCTTTTTGTATTTTCCTCACACGATGATTTCTTTTAATATCAACTTTACAACATTATAAAGTTGTTGAACTTTTGTGGATGCTGTAGAGTACCTTTTGAAGCGTGCTGCAAAGCCCATTGTTTTATTTTTATTGCTGCATGGATGCATTTGAGATTCAACATCTGGCTCTCTTTTTGCTGCATACTGACTAGAATTCTTTTAACTTTATTTTTGGTTTCTTCATAATTTTTATATTTTTTTCTGCAATTTTCTCATTTTAAATGAAGTACATTTGAAGTAGTTAGAAATGCTTAGTGAAGCATTGTGTCTTCATTTTTAAGAAAGGCATTTATAGATACAGTAGATTTTGCTGTGCTATAGAAATTTTTAAGCCCTAGTTTTTTTTTCTCTCCTTTATGTTGAGAATGTTTTTGTAGAAACATTTTGTTTTAAATTTTTACTATTGTTCAGTATGACTTTTTTTATAACACAAATTTTTTTACTGTTTTAATGCATTTGTGCATTTTTGTACTTTAACATAATGCAAATATTTTGATGTTGCATTCTTTTACAACATGTTTTGAAGTATTCTCGAGGCCATCAAAATTAATCAGTACAGTAACGTCAATCTTATGGATCTATTCAGTATCATCAGAAAGAAACTAAATTTGGTATACTCTGTTTATCTTATATGAGGATTCATCTAATCTTAACATTTTCACTGTAGCTCTGGCATCGAAGGCAACCCAACCGTTTACTACCGGTTGATGCCTGGATCAACGGCCCAAACCAACAAATTCCACACTTTCTACTTACAACAAAGAGCAGACAACGGCAACACTTGGGCTGACATAAAAGTGAACCATCCATTAGACTACGAGAGCATAAAAGAGTATAATTTAACTATACGTGTAGAGGTAAGTCCTGGTTGCACCAGTTCATAGAGTTTTTTTGGTACCTATGTATAACTCATGGTACCAATTTGTGCTTCCCCTCAGAACAACGGTGCCCAGCAATTGGCTTCTGAAGCAACAGTCCACATCCAGCTGGAGGATGTGAACGATGAAATCCCTCTGTTCACCGAGCGAGAACAGGAGCTGGTGCTGGAAGGCGAGGAGATTGGCACTCGTGTCACTCAAATCAATGCCATCGACAAGGATGGAACGTACCCTAACAACCAGGTGAGTTTGGACCCTCGCAACGCGCTGTCAGTGGTCCAGCCTTCAGCGCCCTTCAAGGTGACAAGTGGAGCAGCGCGCTTTACGACATGAGCCTCCTTCGCCTCCCCCAGGTGTACTACTACGTCGTGGACTCGCCGCGGAACCTGGGCAAGGACTTCTTCGAGATCAACATGCAGACGGGGGAGGTGTTCACCCGGGTGGTGTTCGATCGTGAGAAGCAGGGCGCTTACGCCCTCGAGGTGGAGGCCCGCGACGGCGCCGCCTCGGCCCGGCCCAACTCCCACGGACAGCCCAACTCAGGTGAGTCGTGCGAGGGTGCGGGGTACCTCCAGCCGGGAGCGAATAATTCTTGTTTTGAGCATGTATGTATGTGTGCGACTGTGCGGATGGGGGAAGGGCCCGGAAGTTTGCGGGCGGGGGGGGGGGGGGGGGGGGGGGGGGGGGGGGCACACAGCGTGGCACTGATGGACTGTTCATGGCCGGGGGAGGGGAGGGGGGGGGGTTATGTTCCGCCCCTTCCTCCCCCCCAGAGCAGGCCAGGCAACCCCAGCACCGTGTCTGTGGCCGAGGTATTTGAGCCCGCCGCCGCAGTCCTGCTGTGTAGGCCGTCGGCAGCTGCTGCCGTAGGCGAGGCGGAGGCGCGAGGCCTGGGAGCGAATCACGGCGAAGCGAGTCAAGAGCGCCGTTAACGGGTGCAGGTGAGGTGAAGATGAGATGAAAACTAGTTGGGGGGGGGGTGGAGGAGGGAGATTGGATGGTACCTCCATCGCGCCTCGCCGCTGCAGGGCTTGCAAAGGCAGCTAGGGCGTTATGATGGCCCCGGCGGGGGGGGGGGGGGGGGGGGGGGGGGGGGGGGGGGGGGGGGGGGGGGGGGGGGGAACCAGGGGGAGAAAAGGGGGGGGGGGGGGGGGGCTATCGGAGGGGGCGGCACGGGCGCTGAGGGCCGGGACTGGAAGCCGCCCTGCTGCTCCCGGCTGGCCTCGGGTTGGAGTACATGCCGGCGGCCTCCGGGCTCTCCCCTCTCTCTCTCCCCTCTCTCTCCCTCTCGTGTCGAATCTCGTTACTGAATCCTGCTCCCTAGATGCCGTGCCCGTACGCCGCGGTGCAGCCCCCCCCCCCCCCCCCCCCCCCCCCCCTGGCAGGTATACGGCGCCGCCGGCCCGTCCCGTCCGCGGCTCACACGGCGGGGTATTTGGTTATTTGTGCCGAACTTGGCCGGGAGGAGGAGCAGAGCAGGATGATGAGAAATTCCTGCGACGTCGTCTCTTCTCCGCGGACGCGGGCATTGATTCACCTCCACCGCCAGGGTCCGGTGTGTGCCGCCCACCGCTGGGTTAGGTTAGGCAGGAGGAGGAGGAGGAGGGGGAGGCGGAGGGGGGGGGGGGGGGGGGGGGGGGGAGGAGGCCCGGGTGCCGTGCCGGGCCTCTCGGCAGAAAATGCCGCGTGCGTAGTGGGTACAAAGTGAGGCGTGGACGGCGGGGCGGAGTCAGGGTGGTGGTGGTGGTGGCGGCAGCAGCGGCAGGGGTTAAGTAACTCTGGCCAAACTCCCATTAAAACTATAAACTCCGCGCCATGTCTATTCGTTTTCCATCGGCCGTTTCCCGCTCGGTAAACTGAGCGCACGGACTTCCTCCCTCCCCTCTTCACCCCCCGGCAGCCGGCTGGGAATGAGCGCCAGTACGTGCCCCCCTCCCCCCTCCCCCCCTCCCCCCTCCCCCGCTCTGCCCAGTCAGGACGAGGGGGTCGGAACAGTATTCGCGTACTCGCGCCATTGCGTATTGGATTGCAGCAGCGGCGCTGGCGGTCACAACTACATTCCGATGAAAACACGTCCTTAAAGCGCGTTTTGTGCAAAACCTCTGTTATTAAAAAAAATGAAGAGGGCCAAATAGATGAATGTACAGAAAGAAACGGATGAGTGGACAGTGTGTGCGCCTGTGAGAGTCTTTCTAATTAACTGTTGTGCTTCTGTCTGCCCTCACAGGTGAGTGAGTGTGTATGTCTGTGAGCGGGCGGCGGGTGAGTGTGTGTGTGTGTGTGTGTGCGTGGCCTCTGCAGTGTAATCATGCCGCAGACAACACCGTTATGTCCGCGGGTAACGCGGAGCTGCTGCTGGAGGCTGCTGGATAGGCTGCCTGGAGGGAAGGGGGGGGGGGGGTCAAACACGGCAGCCAGTCTTCTCCAGCAAGGCGGCGCGGCCTATGGGATGCGGCCTGGAGGCGGCCTGGAGGCGGCCTGGAGGCGGCCTGGAGTCGGCCTCCTGGAGTCGGCCTCCATAGAAGGCGGCACGTTGGGCGCTCGAACGCCCCCCGCCCCGCCGCCGCGTGGAGGACTGCGAAACCGTAAATTTCGCTCGCAGCCAATATCACGATGGTCATGGGAGTGATCGCTGATCGCCGATTATGACGAGCAGCCGAGTGAGGGGGGGGGGGAGTGGGGGGGGGGGAGTGGGGGGGGGGGGTGGGGGGGGGGGAGTGGGGGGGGGTGGGGGTGGGGGGGGGGGGTGTGGGGGGGGGGGGCAGTCCAGCTGCGACCCCGCGCTGCGTGCCGCCTCCCCCCGCCAGGCCACTGCCTTCCTGGTGGCCTAGCTGTGCGCACGTACAGAGAGACGCTCTCTATCTTTGTCTCTCTGCTGCAGGCCCCGCCCGCTCTCCCCCTCTCTTCCCTCCCCCCCCCCCCCCCCCCCGCCCCTCCCTCCCACTCTCTCTGCGCTTGTCCGCTTGAAGCGCCCCCCCCCCAAACAAGGCTGTTTGCAAAACTTCTTTGACCCCGTGTTCCTCCCTGACTCGCTCAATTCATTTTTCGCTCGCACGCCCATTGTGTCTTCTCTCTCCCTCACCCGCTCCCGTGACCTTCCTGCCCCCCCCTCTCTCTCTCTCTCTCTCGCTGTTTGGCTCTTGATTGCGGTCGGCGCCGCGAGCTCTGTGCGCTACAAACATTCTCCGCGACCCTTGACTTTTCTCATTAAGGTGATTTCCCTGCCTTGGAGGCGAGGGCGGCGGGTAGCGAGAGAGAGGGAGAGAGAGAGAGAGAGAGAGAGAGAGAGAGAGAGAGAGAGAGAGAGAGGGGGGGGGGGGGGGGCTGTAGGTCGGAGGCGCGGTGGTGGTGGCGGTCTGCGGGCTGTGAGGTGTTTTTCGGCCCCGCGCCTCCTCAGAAGAGAGAGGCATTTCTAGGACACCGCGTGGCGTGCCTCGCAGACACCGCGTCGTCCTCTCGTCCTCCTCCCTCCCCCCTCCTCCCTCCCCCCTCCCCCCTCCCCCCTCCTCCCTCCCCCCTCCTCCCTCCCCCCTCCTCCCTCCCTTTCCCCTGACGAGAGGGGATGGGACCACACGGTCTATGCGACGGTGTGAGGGGTGGGGTTGGGGCGGATGGTGCGTGCGCCAAACACTCTAATTTGTTATTTATTATTATTCCTTTTCGGTAAAACCACGGGAATATATCTCTCTCTCTCTCACTCTCTCTCTCACTCTCTCTCTCACTCTCTCTGTGCGCAGCGTCGGCGCGGGGCTCTCTTGAATATTCTTCGTGCCGTTGCACCGAGCGGAGGACGAGGATAAGGGAAATAGAGATAGAGAGAGATAGAGAGAGAGAGAGAGAGAGAGAGAGAGAGAGAGAGAGAGAGTGCCACAGTGAGGGGTAGAGCGAGAGAGAAAGGGAGTATGAGAATGAGGACCCCAGGGGGCAGGCGGTGCAGCAGTGCGGCCGGAAGTCCTCGCCCCTCGGTCCTCAGAGGACTCCTGCTGCTCCCTGCAGAGTCCTCGGCAGCCGCAGTAGATATCCGTGTGCATGCAGCTAGCCTTGTCGCACACACACACACACACACACACACACACACTGGGGGCGGCCGCCCAGCTCCTTACCATTAAATAAAAGGACCCACTTCTCCCTGTGTAAGACCGTGCTGCCACTCCCGCTTTGGGTTTCTTCTTTCCCTTTCCCCCCACGGCGCTCACATTTCTTTTTTTTCCCCCGTTTTCTTTTTTTTTTCGGAAAAGGAATTGCTTATCGGCAGGCAGCGGGCTGTTTCACGCTACTGCCGCCCGCAGTTGCAGCGTTGAGGGGGGGGCGGGCAGCCACGGCGCCGCCACTGCGGGGTGGACCGCTTCGGACGTGGTTGGCAACGCTGGCTGCCTCCGTTCAGACGTATTGCGCAGTGTGTGTGTGTGTGTGCGTATGTGTGTGTGTCGCCATTTGTCGCCGTAGAAAGCATTCGCAGCGCGAAATGATTTGGGAATGGCAGCCTCCCCCCCCCCCCTCTCTCTCTCTCTCTTTCCCGCCCGCGGTCCGACCGCGCACCGCACCTCTCCCTCCTTTTGCGCACTCTCTCTCTCTCTCTCTCTCTCTCTCATTCCGCCGCCGCCAGCGGTTTGTGTTGTTGTTGGCAGGAGAGCGCGGATCTGACAGAGACCGCGAGACCGCGGCCTACCTCCGCCTCCCCCCGGCGCGCACCAACTCTCTTGCCTCCCCCCCCCCCTTCTCTCTCTGTCTTCTCTCTCCCTCTCAGGCCTCGCATGTCCTGCTGCTGTGCTTCTCCTTCTCTCCCCCACGTAATCCTTTGCCTAAACTGCCCCTCCTCTTCTCTCTCTCTCTCTCTCTCTTCGTCTCCTCTCTCTTACTCTCTCTTCCCTCTTTGTCTCCTCCTCTCTCTCTCTCTCTCTCTCTCTCTCCCTCTCTCTCTCCTCTCCGAATTTCGCAATTTTCCCGAAACGGTCATAAATTGGGAGATTAGAGCCGGTGCCCGCGCGGTGCGGCGGGGGCGGCGGGGGCGGCGGGGGCGGCGGGGGCGGGGGCAGCGGGGGCAGCGGGGGTTGCGGGGGCCGGCTGTCAATACTCTGCAGTGCCCCCGGCGGCCCCCGGCTTTGTGCATACGCTGCTGGCTCGGCTGGGGCCCTCTGATATTGCGGAAGGGTCCCTGAGCCCCCCCCCCCCCCCCCCCCCCCCCCCGGCCTAGTGCAGCCGGCGCGTAGCAGTGGCACGGGCCCGGGCACGGGGCCCCGCGAGGCGTGCAGGCAGTTGGTGCAAGCCGTGCAGGCGGGGCTCTGCGGCCCGCGCGGCCTGCGGGGGCCACCCGGGCCCCGGTTTATGTTGATCACCTAAATCGGTTTACCCCCCCCCCCTCCCCCCCGCACCTCCTCTCCGCAGAGGACGGCGTCAACGTCAAAGGGCGAGGACCGCGATGTCGAAGACCGGCCGCCCGGCCGCGGAGAAACTTGTCCGTGGACGGTGTCCGGGGCGGCGCGCTCGTCCCGGCGGCCGCCCCCACCCGCACCTCCCTCCCGGGCCGGCCTGCTCGGCGCTGCCTCCGGCCCGCCCCCCCCCCGCCCCCGCCCCCCCCCCCCCCCCCCCCGCCCCCGCCCCCGCCCCCGCCCCCGCCCCCGCCCCCGCCCCCGCCCCCCCCCGCCCCCGCCCCCGCGCCGGCAGCCCCAGCCTCACTCACTCCCCCGGCGACCCGCGAGCTGGGCGGTGGAGGACCGACTCCGACCCGGGTGCTGCCGCCGCCCCCCGCGGCGTCGTGGGCGACAGCATGTGCGGCGGGGGTGACTCCGCGTGACGCCGACGTCGTCGCGGTCCTCGGGGTGCTCCGGGATGCGGTGATGGCCGCGCCCCCCGCCGCGCCGCGCCCCCGCCCCCCGCCGCGCGGCCGGCCCCAACGCCGAGCCTCACTCCTCGCCGTCGCCCTGTGCCTCTACCTCTCCGGTGAGTCCCCCGGTGCCGCGCCCCCGCAGCAGGTGGAGCCCGCCGACTTGTTGTGGGCCGGCCACCCGCCGGCACCGGCTCGGCAACCACAGTTTAATTACATTCCGGCAAACACCCTCGTTGTCCGCGGCAGGGAAAAAAAATATCCGTCAGTTGTAGTGAAACTTGAGGAAGTTCTGGCAGGTCGGGTCGGATCGGCATTGGCAACAGCCGGCCCCTCCCCTCCCCTCCCCTCCCCTCCCCTCCCCTCCCCTCCCCTCCCCTCCCCTCCCCTCTCTCTCTCTCTCTCTCTCTGTCTCACCCCCCCCCCAAACCACTTCTGAACTGCCCAGTCCAGATGCCGGCTAATGACAACGATCATCAGCAAATTGGGGCAATGAAGGCGGCGCGGGAGGGCGCGAGCTACTGCCGCCTGCGGTGAGGGGGAGTGAGAGAGACAAGGGGAGAGAGAGAGGGAGAGAGAGAGAGAGAGTCAAAGAGAGAGAGAGAGAGAGGTACAGGGTGCGCGCGGCTCGTCCTTATTTCACGGCCGCGCGGTGCCGGATGCGCCGCGTCGGCACCGGAGAGGAAGAAGAAGAAGAAGAAGAAGAAGAAGAAGAAGAAGAAGTGGAGGAGGGCGGGGAGGAATAAGAAGAAGAAGTGGAGGAGGGCGGGGAGGAATAGGAAGAAGAAGTGGAGGAGGGCGGGGCTGATGTGAGGTGTGCGGCACCACACCCCTGGGGGCCGGGGGGGGACCGTGCCGGAGCCCATCGAGGACACCAACACGACGACGACCCGGCGTCTCCGGCTGACGGCGCTGACGGCGCTGACGGCGTCGGAGGAGGCGGGCCGTCCCGTTAGGTAACGGGTAACGGGGCGTGTGACGCGTGCCGGCCAAGCACCCCCACCCCCACTCTCTCTCTCTCTCTCTCTCTCTCTCTCTCTCTCTCTCTCTCTCACTTTCTACCCTTCCCATCTTTTCCTTCCCCTTATTTTCCTATCTTTTTTTTTTTTTGGGGGGGGGGGGGGGGTTGACGAGCTGGGTTAGTCACTCGGGTATAATCCTCGTACTTAGTTGTTACCCGTGCTGCTGGTGCCGGGTTCGGTGTGTGAGAGAGTGTGTTAGTGTGTGTGTGAGACAGAGTGTGTTAGTGTGTGTGGAGGGGGGGGGGCACAGCATGCGGATATTGCAGCCATCCGTCTTCCGGTGGAGGAGGGCCTTCTTGTCGTCGGACCCGAACGGCGGCGGCGGCGGCGGCGCGGTGGTGCACGCTGGCTGCGGGCATCGGCACACACACACACACACACACACACACACACACACACACACACACACACACACACACACACACACAGCACACACACACACACACACACACACACACACACACACACACACACACACACACACACACACACACAGCGGACCGGGCCTGGCCCCGTGCTGGACCAGTCCGCGTAAAAAGTAAGCACGGCCCCGCGGCCCCGCCCCCGAGACACTTCAACGGGGCCCCGCTTGGACGCTGCTGCCGCCGCTGCCGCCGCTGACCTCCACCTCCGCACATTACCGCCCCGCCCGGCCTGGAAGTGTGACCAGCCGTCGGGGTCCTGCCGCCGGGGGCGGGCCCTCCGAGGCCCTCCCGCTGACGGGGTCCTTGTAGAGGACGAGGCCTCCCCCGGGGTAGGCCGCCCCGCCGAGGAGCCGCGGGCCCGCGGGGGCCGCCGGGGCAGCCAGGGACGCCGGAGGGCTGTCTTGGCTCGCGGGAGAATACATTTCTGTCGGTGACTCCGGCCAAATCATTTGAAATCTCTCTCTCTCTCTCTCTCTCTCTCTCTCTCTCTCCGCTCGCGCGCTCTCTCACTCCCACCCCGTGCGTACTCTCCACTTCCGCTCTCTCTCTCTCTCTCTCTCGCTCGCACATACGCACGGTCCCCCCTATCCCTAAATGAGGACGGTCGGCCCCTGATTTAATTCTACATATACTGGAGATGAGGATGGAGGGCCGGCGGGCAGCGCGCAACCCTTTGCGGGGGAGAGAGATGGAGATAAACAGAGAGAGAGAGAAGGAGAGAGCGAGATAGAGAGGGAGAGAGAGAATAGCGGCCACTTGGCGCAGGGCCAGGCCAAGTCTCCAAGTCCCAAGCCGAGCAGGGCGGCCGCCACTGTGAGGGCGAAGCATGCTGGGCTCCTCCCACTCCTCCCTCCCTCCCTCCCTCCCTCCCTCCCTCCCTCCCTCCCTCCCTCCCTCCCTCCCTCCCTCCCCCTCACACACCGCCCCGGGGCGTGCCGTGCCCCACTTCCACGTTTCGGCCGCTGTTTTACCGGTCTTACGAACGCTGGGCGTCAAAGAGCCGGCCGCGGGTGGCGCCTGTAGCCTGTGGCGCCCCCGGTGGTGGCGCCTGTAGCCTGTGGCGCCCCCGGTGGTGGCGCCTGTAGCCCGTGGCGCCTCCCGGGAGTTCATCGCTGCCTAACAGGGCCTTCCTTCTCCCGAGCTGCGAGTCGGCGCGTGTCTGTGTGTGTGTGCGTTCGTGTGTGTGTGTGTGAGAGAGAGAGAGCGACAAGCAGAGGGGTTAGTGGCCTTACGTGTGCGTCCGCGGACCCGGAACACCAATCCTTTTCCTTTTTTTTAGAGAAATTAATGAAAAATAAAAAGAGAAAAGGAAAGTCTTGCTGCTTTGCGCGTTGAATTCGACGCCGCCGCCGCCGCGGCTTCCTTCCCTCCCCACTCCCCCCTCTCCCCCCTGATTTGCAGGCAGCGACCACAAAAGGAAAATGCGAGGAAAGCCACGGTAATTACCCCCTCCTCTCTCTCTCTCTCTCTCTCTCTCTCTCTCTCACTAATGGGCGACGTCACTTCCCATTGGGCGCCGCTTGCATTTACTCCACGCGCTATGCAACTTCTGCGCGTTCGGCTGCTGCCGCTGCTGCGGCGGTGGCGGCGGCGGCAGCTCGATGAAGGCGAATGAATGAAAGATGACATTAATGGACGAAATGAGTCCAGCGAATGAATGGCTCCGGTGTGTGTGTGTGTGTGTGTGTGTGTGTGTGTGTGTGTGTGCGTGTGTGTGTGTGCGTGTGTGTGTGTGTGTGTGCCTGGTCACTGCCCTGGCACGAGGGCTGCTGGCTGCGGGGTGGAGCTCCTCAGTGTAGGTCCGCGTGCTGTCGTGCAAATGCCCGGATTGGGAGGGGAAGGGGGGAGGGAGGGGCAAAGTCGGCCTTAAGCCCTCCCCCCTCCCCCCCCCCTCCCCTCCGATACGGTCGCCACCACCGTGCGACACGCAGCACCGCGTCTCCAACGAGGCGGAAGTATCGGTGAAAGGGAGGGGGGGGGGGTGAACAGCGCCCAACTAAGCGTTCGGACCAAGACGGCAGCCCGCGGCTTACAGAGAGAGAGAGAGAGAGAGAGAGAGAGAGAGAGAGAGAGAGGAGGGTGGTAGGAAAGGATGGGGCAGAGAAACAGAGAGAGACAGAGAGAAGAAGATGAAGAGCGCGGAGAGGAAAGGGAGGTCTGATTAATTGGCACAAACTTAACGAAGACAGTTTGTTTACTTTTCTATGTGGGAAGAGAGGAAGGTCCCCAACGATGCCAGCATTCTAATCAGAGCGCCGAGTCCCCCTCCCCTCCCTCCCTCCCTCCCTCCCTCCCCCCCCCCCTCCCCCTCCCTCCCCCTCCCCCCTCCCCCCCCTCCCCCCTCCCCCTCCCCTCCCTCCCTCCCCCCCTCCCCCTCCCCCCTCCCTCCCCTCCCTCCCTCCCTCCCTCCCCCTCCCTCCCCCTCCCTCCCCCTCCCCTCCCTCCCTCCCTCCCTCCCCCCTCCCTCCCTCCCCCTCCCTCCCTCCCTCCCTCCCTCCCCCTCCCCTCCCTCACATACCCGCCTCACCCCGTCCTGGCTCGCCTCTGCTTAAGCCTTGCCTACAAAAGCAGCAGCCGTCGTGTTATTGTCTCTTTCATTTTCCCCCCATATTTTTCCCCTAAAGAAATGAATGAATGCACGGGAGAAACCTCCTTGCTTTCCACGCCGTTTTCTAGACTGTATAGGTCAAGGATTTTTTTTCTGTTCTCCTTACTGTCAATTTTTTTTCCTTGAGAGAAAAGAAGATTATTACCGCCACCACCGGACGAGGCGAACAAAGTCCCCAACTCGCCTCTTCAGTTGGTGCGAGGGAGACGGAGACAGAGGGAGAGAGAGAGGGAGAGGGCAGGGGGCAACCAGCAGCGGGTCGCTGCGTGTGCGAGCGAGACGGAGCCGCCGATCTCTACGGCTGTCTCTCTCACACCGTACCGCCGGTGATAAGGGTCCAAGTTGGGGATGCAAATCCCCCCCGCGAAGGGTCTCCGCGGGGGGTCTCGCAGGACGCGTGGGCCGACGGACGGACCCCCCGCGAGTTATTGGCAAAACTTTACTCGTCTCCGCGGCGTGTGTATCGCATCTCCCTCGGTTTATATGTTTTTGCGAGACAGGGTGAGAGAGAGAGAGAGAGCGTGAGAGTTGACGTGGAGCGCGTGCCCTCTCTCTCTCTCCCCACCCCAACTCCTCACACGGCCGCTATCAGTGTAACCTCTACAACAGCGGTGATATCGAGTCTGCTGGCCGCGGGGATAGACTCTCTCCCTCTCTCTCTCTCTCTCTCTCTCTCTCTCTCTCTTTCTCTCTCCTGGAGGAGTCGAACAATGCCAGCAGAGGGGAGGGGGGGGGGGGCGTGACCTGGGTGCGGGAGCTGGCGCAGGCGGCGGCCGGGTAGCGGTGCACACCTGCTGCGGGGCGGAAGGCGCACACTGCCGCACACTCTTACCTCGTGCCTATCTCTCTCTCTCTCTCTCTGGTGGTGCGGCCCCTCACCAGTGGGACAGGGACGGAGAGCTGCTGTGCGCGGTAGGCAGCCCGCCCAGCACCGGCGTGCGGCGGCACGGCCCGCCCCGCGCTCTGCAGGCGGCCGGCCGCACCGACTCACTAGGCTTCACCCTCACCGGCGACAGACAGGGAGAGAGAGAGAGAGAGAGGGAGAGGGGGGGGGGGGGAGAGCGAACAGGGGAGTCTGGGGGGGAGTTGGTTCCGCTGCTGCTGCCGCTGCTGCGCTGGAATTTAGTTTGGCATTTACGACCGCTCTGCCTGGCGTCTCTAGGAGGGAGAGTCAGTCAGACGGACAGACAGACAGAGAGAGACAGACGGACAGACAGACAGAGAGAGACAGACAGACAGACAGCGCCTCCTAACTCTTGTTGATGGACTCATGACGGATCCGTTGGCTGCTTCCTTCCGCGCAGAGAGACGTGCTGCGCGCGCGCGTGTGTGTGTGCGCCTGTGTGTGTGTGTGTGTGCACGCTCCCATCCATCTCTCCCCCGTACCAACCTCCTACCCCTATACGTGTTCGAGCAGCAATTTGAAACGGCATTACGAGTCGAGGCTGACGTACTTAGGCCATCCTTATTTGATTTTACTTCTTCTTCTTTCTCTCTCTCTCATTCTCTCTCTCTCACACTCCGCAGCACTTGTATTTTTTTTCCGTTGTGTCGCGTTTTTATTAGTCTGGGTGGCGGAGATACGATGGCGCCGGGCTGTGAGACGAGACGAACCTCCGGCAAAGGCGAGGCGAGCCGGGCGAATTTTCTTTAAGAGTCGCAGTGTGGGCTGAGGGGGCAGTGCTGAGGGCAAATGCTGAGGGCGGTTGCTGAGCAGGCACCGCAGCAAGGACCCCCCGCGCACGACAGTTTAAAGCGGCTGAGGATAAATAAGGGTGCCTTGACAGGCCGCTGAATGGAGTGTAAATAATTGAGGCCGCGTTTGCCCGCAGTCTGGCCCACGCCGCCATCCATTTGCGATCCGGAGCGGCGGCGGCGGGCGCTGCTGGGGTCAGTCTCCGGCGGACCGGCACGGCCCCCCTAAGGCCCCCCCCCCCACTCCAGCTCCAGCACCGCGGCCTGCTGGAATGGCTCCCGGAGTGAACGGGCACGGCGGCGCTCGCCCTCACGAATACGGAGAGCCCTGCTTCAGGGAATTATCATTCATACAAAGATTTCCTTCTGGAAGAAGAAGGCCGCCTGGAATGGCCGGAGGGTGGAGGGTGGAGGGTGGAGGGCGGAGGGGGGAGGGGGGAGGGGGGAGGGGGGAGGGTGGAGGGTGGAATTAAAACCCCACCGCCGCCGCCGCCGCGTCTGGCCGGCCGGCCGCTCCTCCTATTTCTTTATTATCATCATTATTATTATTCCACTTACAGTGTATTCATAATTTCTCCGGCCTCTTGCCGTATCCGGCCGCTTATACCCTCTACTCTTTTCCTTTTTTTTGTGTAAAACTTTTTCCAATTTTTTTTTGTTGTCGTAAAAATTGATTTTTTTTTTTAAATGGTGTGGTGTTGTTGCGGGGATGGTAAAGAAAGTGTATACCATTAACATATGACTTAGCTATGCCGACACGTGTCACAGTTCTGTCAAGCCTCTCGGCACCGTGTTGGGGGGAGGAGGGGAGGGGAGGGGAGGGGAGGGGGGGGGACAGCAGGCGGCGGCCCTACGAGCACCAGGCACAACAACAGCAGTCCACTCCTCCAAACTTTGCTGGCACGGCCCGGGCAGAGCGGCAGCGCAGCGCGGCGCAGCGCGGCGCAGGCCGGCGGCCGACCTATTTATTTTGGTTGGAACGGGTCAGAGTGAGAAGGCGAGAGAGAGAGAGAGAGAGAGAGAGAGAAAGGGCAGCTAGCTAGCCATGGGTGCAGCCGGCGTCAGGGCGCGCGCGCGCCGGCCCATGGCAGTGCCAACCCGCCGGGAGAATAAAAAAAAATAGGAAACTCAGATAAAATAAAGTTTTGCGAACGGGGTAGAGTGAGAAAGAGAGAGACAGGGAGAGAGAGGGAGAGAGAGAGAGAGAGAGAGAGGGGGGCGGGGGGAGGAGAGACAAAGATAATGTATGTGTGTGTGTGTGTGCAGAAGAGTAGAGTTTTCAACAGTGCTTTTCGTTTTGTGTGTCCGCAGGTAAGCGTCACTGACATGCCGGCTGCACCCCTCTCCACAGAGATTTTCTCTCCATAGGTAGGTGGCGACAGGTGTTGGGAGTGTGAGAGAGAGAGACGCACCTGCTGCGCCCTCGCCGGCGGTGCGAGAAGGACAGACGCACCAGTCAGCTGCGTGTCACTGTGTTTGGTAACGGCCAACGCGTGACCAAGCCTCGAAAAAAAAAAATTAAGTCGCGAATATTGAGCAGTTTTTGTTTTTGTTGTAATGTTTGCCGGGGAAACTTGGAAATCCGGAGAGGCCACTGGTGTTTCTGCAGGGTGAGGCGGGGCGGGGTGCCGGGGGCGGAGGCAGTCGGGCGTCACGCTGGGGCCCCCCGGCTGCCCCCCGGCTGCCCCGGGTCAGCCCGCCTCCACCCTCTTGCTTGTTAGGGGCGCGTCGCCGAACGCGGCCGGGGACGGGAAGCAACAGCGCGCGTCCCCTAGGGGGCCCCCGGTGGCCTTCCCCCCCCCCCCCCCCCCCGAGGGAGGCGCGCCATCTGTTGGCAGCTGTCGGTAACCTCCCCGTCGGCGTCCCGTCCTCCTCATTATTCAAGTCGTTTGTCATGAGGACGCCGCTCTCTCTCTCTCTCTCTCTCTCTCTGGGTGGTGTGTGGTGGTCCTGCGCCGATTAGAAGCTGGGCAAATTGGCTGTGCGGAGGGAGCGGGAGAGAGAGAGAGAGAGGGAGAGAGAGAGAGAGAGAGAGAGAGAGAGAGGAGGAGGAGGAGGAGGAGGAGGGACAGGGATAGAAAAGAGTGGATGAGTTACTGGGCGCGGCACGCGAGGGATGCAGGCGGCTGCACACGACTGCCGTATTAGCATATCGGAATAGGGTCGGTTGCGGAGGGGGGGGGGGGGGGGGGGGGGGGGGGGGGGACCGGAAAAGGGGAGGGGAGGGGAGAGGGGAGGGGAGAACGTTGTCACCGCGAGGCGCCAGCAGGCGCAAATGCCGCCGGACAAATGTCTCTCGCGCTGCACTCTCGCCTCTGTGTGTGTGCGTGTGTGCGCGTGTGTGCGTTTGGGTGTTTGGCCGAGAAATTCTTGAGAGCAGGGAATTTTCGTTTCGTATCGTCTCTGCGGCGGCAGGGCGCCTCCCACTGCAGCCCCCCCCCCACACACACACACGCACGCACACACACACACACACACACGCACACTTGATATCTTCTCCGCTCCCTTCCGAACTGGGACGTGACACCGGCGTCGCTTTTGTGCATGGCGACGGAGGCCGGGTGCCGTGGTGACCCCCCGTGGTGACCCCCCGTGGTGACCCCCCGTGGTGACCCCCCGTGGTGACCCCCCGTGGTGACCCCCCGTGGTGACCCCCCGTGGTGACCCCCCAGTGACCGTGTCTGTGACGGAGGCTGACCAACTCCTGACGGAGTGTGACGGACTGACGGCCGCCCCCCCCCCCCCCGCGCTGTTTGCGCCGGCCGATATTAAATAGCTCGCCGCGTCGGCCCTCTTTTGTGCGACCCGACCCTTCCCGACCCTTTCCGACCCGCCCTGCCGCCGCCACCACCGCCGCCCTTGGACTGGAAAGCGTCTCCGGGCCGCAAATGTTTGTCGTCGCCGTCGTCGCTACCCTGGGTGCCTCCCCCGCCCCCCCCCCCCCCCGACCCGGGAGATGCGCGGACACGTTCGGGGTGGCCGACGAGGGGGCTCCGGGGGGCTCCGGGGGGCTCCGGGGGGCTCCGGGGGGCTCCGGGGGGCTCCGGGGGTCGGGTGCTCATCTGGTGCCGGCGAGCTCGTCGCCCAGCCCGGGCGCTGGCCGCTGGCGGAGGCGGTGCCATTGTGGCACGGTCCGGGATCAGGTCTTCGCGCCTGACCGAGCTGATAGATGCACAGCCGGTACGCCCCCCTCAGCCCCCCCTCAGCCCCCCCTCAGCCGCCGCCGCCGCCGCTCACCTCACCGGCCCCTCGGTTGACATAATGAAACGGTTTTAAACGGAGTGCCTGTTCCCGAGGGTCTCTGCGGGTCTGAGAGAGAGAGAGGCCGCCGGAAAGAGACGGAGAGAGGGAGGGAGGGAGGCTAGGGCAGCTAATGAAAAACATTCCTCGTCGCCCCCGACCGCCCACCGCCTCCTCATCTTCCTTTCTCCCTCTCTCTCTCTCTTACTTCTCTCACGCCCACACATTCCATCTCTGTCGCTCCCGCAGACGTCTGCGCGGACGCGGCGGCGGCGGCAACGTCTTCTGCGAACGGGAAAACGGCGGAAACGGGGTCGAAATAAATTGAAATGGAATGGCGGCTGGGTGGACTCGGCCGCCGCCGGGCCGTGCCGAGCCGTGCTCTCCGAATGAGGAATTCCCGTGTTGGAACGGTGGTGGCCCAGTGCGGGTGCGTGTGTGTGTGTGTGCGTGTGGTGCGTGTGTGTGTGCGTGTTCAGCCATTGGCACCGCTCTGGAGGCTGCCAGAGGGGGGGGGGGGGGGGAGGCGACGGTGGTGGTGATATACCGCATAGCATTGTGCCCGCAACACACCATTGTGGCCCATAAAAATTGCGGTCCTTCTTGTACTTGGGCGCACACCTTTTGGTCCGCCGCCGCTGCTGCTGTTGTGGGGCCCCTCAGTTTGGTGTTGGCGTGGTGGCGGCGGGAGGGTGAGGCGGGGGCGGGGCGGCCTCCTGAATACGGCCACGCGGGGGGGGGGGGGGCGCCCCTCGGCGGCAGTGAAGGGCCTCCAGAGGTCTGTCACTCATCATGTGTCAAGTGTTCCCTAAAAAATAAAAGAGAAACGAAAAGTTAAGCAAACCTTAACATTGATGTATGGCATGAAACACCCGGAACAACAAATAAAAAATCAGGCCGAGCAGCAGCAGTGCTTTCGCAGCCGTCTCTGTCGCTCTCGTGGGGCGGCCCGTAAGGGTGTGAGTAAGACAGCGAGTTGCCCCGCCCCGCCGCCGCGGAACGGACCCGGGATAGTATCGCGTTGACCATTAGCTCCAAACGGAGGTGCGGCCTTATTTATGGGACAGCTTTGGGTACCGCTGCTGCCGCTGACGCTTTCCGTCTCACTCGCTCTCCCTTCGTGAGTGTGTGTGTGAGAGAGAGAGACTGTCCCCGCAGCTCCGGAGTCCCAACATGACCCCCGAACCTCTGGCTGCCCCTCACTATTGTGCCGCCGGGGTGAAAGGATGTTGCTTACACGTCTCCGTCAGCTGTTTGCGGAGGCAGTCGCCACGGCCCCCGCCCCCCGCCCCCCCCCCGCTCTGTGTCTACAACAACAACAGCAACAACAACAAAACGACGTAAAAAAAAGAAAAACTCGGCATTGTATACCGTCGTGGTTCCGTCCGCACGATTGCTAACGGGGTGCGGCCGGCCATTCGCCGCGTTACGTCGTTTTTGAACGCCGTGTGCGAGAGAGAGAGAGAGAGAGAGAAGGGGTATGCCTCGGTGTGTCGCGGGCTGCGGCCGGCAGGGGGCGCCACAGGAGGCGCCACAGGGGCGCCGCACGACGCGGTGTGTCGCCGTCTCTACTCGCCGCGCGCACCGCCTCCGCCACCGTCGCGGGGGGTATAGCAGGAGCAGCGGCGGCGCTACCCCCCGCGAGTACCCCCCCCCCCCCCTCCCCCTACGGATCTGCATGCGAGGGAGCTTGGCGGCGGTGGCGGCGGCTAATGTGCGAGCACCAGGGTGGCCATTGCCGTGGGAACGGCCGTGGCCGGCGGCGTCCCGGGCAGTGCGGCTAATCCCAGAGGACGTAAAGCGGGGCGTCCCCAGAGCCCGGCCTGTCTGGGGCCGCCGCCGCCGCCGCCGCCGCCGCCGCCGCCGCCGCCGCCGCCGCCGGTCCGTTCACCTCCGCGTCGACGCCCGGCGTCCACATCGGGACGCCCGGGGGGCTGATTCCAAACACCGGGGGGGGGGGGGGGGGCTCCCTCGGACCTCTCTGTCGCTCTCTTACGGAGCACCCGGCGAGTGCGTCAGCGACAGAGCGAGCTAACGAAAGCAGTGTTCGGGATCAGCCCGCCGACTGTCTCCCGGTCTAATAAACGCGGCCGCCTCCGGACTCCGGGTGGGCGCCCCCCCCCCCTCCTGCTCGCGGTCCGTCTCCCTCACCCGCAACCCGCCCTAATTTCCTTTTGACGTCCAGTAAACGTGACTTTTATTACCCGCAAATTTTTTTTCCATTTTTTTTTACTTTATTTTAAAGTCTGCTGCTCGGGACGGAGAAGAACTTTCCTCCGGCTGCCCGGCTCTCACGGTTTTTCCCTTTTCACTCCCCCCTCCTCCTCCTCCCCCCTCCTTGCCCAGGACTTGCTAAGGATGGATCCTCTTGCCTTTGGGCGCGGCTGGGACCGCCGCCGCCGCTGCTGCAGCCGCTGCCGCCGCCGCTGCTGCAGCCGCTGCCGCCGCCGCTGCTGCAGCCGCTGCTGCAGCCGCTGCCGCTGTTGGATATTATTTCTGGCCGTGGTCGCTCTCGTCATCAGGGGTGTTGCGGCGGCGCGGCGGCGCGGCGGGGCGCCCCCAACTGGTAGGGCAGCGCCGCCGACCTCCCCGAGGACCTCCCCGAGGACCTCCTCAAGGACCTCGCCGCGCGGCAACGGAAATTGAATGGCTAATCTTGAGAAGTACTCCGTGGCGGCTGCGGACCCAGCGGGACGCGGCTCCGGCAGGAAGCAGAGGTGCGCCGCTGGTGCCGTGTCCCCCCGCGGACCCCCCGCGGACCCCCCGCGGACCCCCCGCGGCGCCGGCACAGCGGCAAGCCGCCCCCTGCAGACAGGAAGTGGAAGCAGCGTAGCAGCGTAGCAGCCTCACACAGTGCGCCCCAGGGGAACGGCTGATGATACATTTTTAAAGAAATAAATCAATAAATGAGAAGATGTAAAAAAGTAATAAAATCGGCAGTTTTCATTTTTGAAAAGGAAAGCGTCGCGGCGGGGAGTCGCGCTGCCGGTGGTCCGATGGTGACCAAGATGCTGCTCAACTCGAGGAGGAGGAGAGGAGGAGGAGGAGAGGAGGAGGAGGAGGGGGAGGAGGAGGAGGAGGGGGAGGTGGGGGAGGGGGAGTGGGGGAGGCGGCGCCGTTTGAACAGCCCCGACGCACTCGACGCTGCGCTGCTCTCTTTGCAAGCACCGGCTCCCCCCTCCCCTCCCCGCTACAAGTTTTAATGAAGTATTGTCCCCCCCCCCTCTGCTCCCCCCCTTCTCCCCCCCTTCTCCGTGTTAGCACACACAGACGATACGAGTCTGTAGCGGGCGCCAACACCTCGCTGCCACCCAAGTCGTACGGTGCGGTGCCGCGGCCTGGTGCCGCGGGTTCGATCCCCGCCCGCGCCTCGCACGCGGCGCCTTCAACTTTGGCCTCTCTCTCTCTCTCTCTCGTTGTTTCTCGATTCACTTTGTTCCGCCGCGGTATCAATTCGTTGGAAACACACCACGGAGGTGGTGCGGTCCGCCCGGTAGCCAATCAGAGTGCACCGGCCGGGACAACGCCCCCCGCTCCCGGCCAATGAGAGCGAGAGTGCAGCGGGTGTCGGGGCAAGACCTATTGGCCCCGTTCCATCCTTCTTCGGGGGCGGCGGGGGCGCGCGGCGGGGCTGTTTTTCGCTGCGGCCGGCCCCGCCGCGCCACGCCCCCTCCCCCGCGGCGGTAACTCACTGTCAACAGGTCTGTCCGTCTCTCTCGCTCACACTCTCTCCTCCCGCGCGCTCGCCCCTCCTCCCGCCCTCTCTCTCTCTCTCTCTCTCTCTCTCTCTCTCTCTCTCTCTCTCTCTCTCTCGCACTCCCATTTTACAATTCAAACTGTTATGGCCTCCAGTGGGGTCCGGGGCCGCCGCCTCCAGCCGGCCTTGGCTGCGGACGCTCCAGTGCCGGACCGGCGGGGGTCGGCGGGGAAGTGCTTTCTTGTGTCCGCGCTTCGGCCGCGGCCCGGCGGCGCTGCTCCGCCCCGGACGGGGTCTTGGGGGCGCCGAGCAGCGCGACGAATCGTCGCCGTCCTCGGCGTTGTCATGGCCGCCGTCTCATCGCCTCCCGTGCATCCCTGGGACTGGTCCGCGCCGCGCCGCGCCGCGCCGGGGTCATCACCGTCATCATCATCATGGCAGTCGTGATCATGACGCCGACCGCCGTGTCGTCATCATCATCGGCATGACCGGGGGCCGAACAGATGAAGGGCAGCAGTGCCGTCTTTTTCTGATACGGATTTTTTTTCTTCTTTTCATTTAAATAAGCGATTCCGATTTTTTTCCTCTCGTCTTTTCTGTTTTTTTTTCTCGTCTCTTGGTCCGCATCGGGCGCGGGCTTGACGCCTGCTGGGTAGGCAACGGTCGGCCGCTCCACGCGCGCGTCGTGCGGGCTGCCTACCCCGGCGCTCGCAGGCGCTCCCACCTGTGCCGCCCCCCTGAGAACTTACATGCGCTGTCGGCAGGCCTGTCGGGCACGCCGCCGCGCCTCCACCGCCGCCAAGCCGTGAAGCGACACGGGTCGGCACGGCGCGACACGACACGACACGACACGACACAGCACGCGGGGCGTGTGGAGCGAGCACCTCGTCAATACACGCGGCTGTTACCGTGTTAGCTTAAGGTGGCGCCGGAGTTGGGCGTGCGATCGACACGTAGGCCGTTGTGCCTCTCTCTCTCTCTCTCCCTCTCTCTCTCTCTCTCTCTCTCTCTCTCTCTCTCTCGGTTCGGCTTCTCTCACTCACACGTGTATACACCACCGCCGAAGCTCGCATGTGCACACGACCCGGCGGCGTGGCGGAGACCTCATCTCCGAAGTTGGCACGCTGGGGGCCTCCTCCCGCACGCCGAATGAGTCCCTGAGCCTGCCAGCCCCGCCTGCCCCGCCAGCCCCGCCTGCCCTGCCAGCCCTGCCAGACCCGCCGCCGGCCCCCGCGGGGTGCAGCTCAAAGTTGCACCCGCCGCCCCCCCCCCCCCGCCCCCCGCCCCCTCCGCCGCCCCACTTCGCAATCTGCAGAGACAAGAAGGCCGCAGCCGCTGCTCTGAGCTCGCCGTCGCAGTTGACTCGGTGTGCCCGGAGAGGAGCGGGGGGCTAAAGAAAATACCGGGGGGGAATTAGAGCAGATGGTCATACTGTCTCCTAACTGTCTCTCACTGTCCCCGACTGTCTCCTCCCTCCGGCCGTCTCCGACTGTCTCCTGTAGGGGGAAAACGCTGATCGGAAAATTTCTTGAAAAAGTTGTGCGCGGCAAAAATGTTGTTTGATGGTGTCGTCTGCGGCCTGTGTGGGCGGCGGTGTGTGGCCGCTGGCGGCGGCGACGGGGCGGTAATAATATTCTCACAACTCGCAACACATTCACTCTTTTCACTCCCCCCTCCCCTCTCCTCCTCCTCCCGGCTGGAGACCAGCCAACGACGGCGGGGGGGGGGGGGGCTTCGCGCGTATAGAGGAAACCGTTTGGAGGGGGGGGAGGGGGTGTCTATCGGGTGGGAACACGGGGGGAAGAGATTGCGGAGAACAAAGCTAAATTGGGTGAGGGGGTCGGGGGGGGGGGGGGGGGTAGTCACGGGGGGAGGGGATTGACTTAAGGTGGGGGGAGGGGGGGGGGAGCAGGTGTGCGCCGCTCGGGGGAACATGATTGGTCCCGGACCGGGTCGCCTTTGTCCCAGACAATAAAGCAGCCGAAGCAGAGAGCAGGGCGGCGGCCCGCCGTTGTTTTCACATTCTGCTCTCGCTGTTGTTATTAATATTATTTTTTATTATTGTTATTATACTAATATTAACAAAACAGGAATTGTTGGCGTGGCTACTGCTGTGCCCCGCGTGTCGAGCACCTCTCTTGCTCTCTTCCTCTCTCACCGTCTCCTAGCCTCCCCGCACAAGGTGCCGGTTTGTGTTTTTGCTGTAAAGCCCGCTGATTTAATTTGATTTTTGACCTTCGTGATTTATATAATCCGTGTGATGTAGGCGTACACTGTTTCTCTTTTTCCGTCAGTGCGGCGGGCAAATTCGATGCGTAAACTGGAGGCGGGAGCCGCTCCATACTAACATATTCGCTGACGGAGGGGGGCGCTCCGGTGCCGCGCCAGCCGTTGCCGCGAGCACCCCCTCCCTCTCCACCCTCCCCTCCCCTCTCCCCCTCCCCTTTCCCTCTCCCCCTCCCCCTCCCCCCACCCCTAACCCGGAGCACTTATCCTCATATTTCTACCGGGCTTTCCATTTTTGCGCCCCGTCTTCTTCAGCCCCCTCGTCGTCTCCTTATTTTTCTCTCTCTCTCTCTCTCTCTCTCTCTCTCTCTCTCTCTCTCTCTCCTTCTCGCTCGCCCGGTGGCCCCACAAGCGCGCCTCTGCCGGAGGCCTTTTTGTCCTCGCTTTTACTCTCTCTCTCTCTCTCACTGTCTGCGTCTCACTCTCTCTCTCTCTGTGTCTCTCTCTGTCTCTCTCGTCCCTCTTTTGCTCCGACCAGGACACGGAGCGCAGCGCAGAAGCCTGCTTGCAGTTTTCTCTGGGGGTGACTAATGAGAGAGAGAGAGACAGACAGAGTGATAGAGAGAGAGGGAGGGAGAGGGAGGGAGAGAAGACGTCATCCTGGCTCTAATAAACACAGTTTTGGCCGCGCTTCGCCGCTCCGCTCTGCTTGTGTAATTGCCCCCCCTTCCACACCTCTCCTACATCAGGTAAAGTCGACGCCCCGATTGGCTGGTTAGGGTTCCCCCCCCCCCCCCCCCTCCCTTTCCCCTGGATCCGCTCCTCTCTGGCAAGCACGGCTCCACGACTGGCAGAGTTCAATCATAAATGGTGTTAATGACTGGGGCAATATTTGCTGGTGGCCTGGTAAGGGCGAACGTGGGGGGAGGGAGGGAGGGAAGGAGAGAGGAGGGGAGGGAGGGGGAGGAGAAGGGAGAGGAGGGGAGGGAGAGGAGGGGAGGAGAAGTGAGGGGAGGGGAGGAGCCGACCAACAGCCCCCGACGTTTAATTCCTGTCCGTGTCCAATCAGCGGGCCACTTGTTTTATTCAGGCTGCGGTGCCCGCCTGTTGAATTGCTTATCCCCTATCTCTCTCTCTCTCTTTCTCTCCCTCGCTCTTTCTGTCGCTCCCCCACTCTCTCTCTCTCTCGGCGCTCTCGCGGGGAGGGGAGGGGGTGTCATTCTATGGTACACGGAGCAGGGCGTCTCCTCTTCCTTTTGTCCACGTGTGTGTGTGTGTGTGTGTGTGTGTGTGTGTGTGTCCGCGACACAACAGAGGCCGCGCGGCGGTTCGCATCTCGAGCTTAAATAAATGTTCACCAAATTGAAAACACAACAAAAATAATGCGAAAAAAATCTTATGTTCCAAATATGTATTTATTTTTATCGGCCACCTTTGTGAGAACACTGCACGTCAGTGTTCTTACAAAAACCCCGTGTGGTCATGGAAATTTAAGAAATGTTGTTCTTGAAAGTCGTGGAAAAAAAGTCTTGGAAAACGACGACCCGGACCCAAAGCATCCTAGTGGGCTACGCCCCCTTACTCAGCCCCCCCCCCCCCCCTCCACTTCCTGCCCTTGCGTTGAGTAGTACCCGAGGCACCGTTTGCGACTGCTTTTATGGGGGTAATTACGGGAAGACTTTCACACGACAAGGCATTCGCTAGATTAAGAGGAAAGGAGGGGGGAGGAGGGGGTGGGGCGCTGCTTCCGCTTTCATTCCCAGCGCAAGACCGGCGCAAGGTGAGAGGAAGGGGGGGGGGGGAGGCCGGAAGCGGGCGCGGGAAATTTAAAAGCCCCCGAAAAATTATGTAACATCACGATAATATGGGATGTATTTAACGCGGTATTCGAACCCGCGCTACGTTTTGCCGCGCCGCCGCCGCCGCCGTCCTCGTCGTCTCTTGTGGTCCGTCTGTGTAATCGGCCGGAGGAGGGAGGGTTGCCGCCGCCGCCGCCGCCGCCGCCGCCGCCGCCGCCGCCGCCGCCGCTCGTGCTACAGCGGTGTTGTGGTGGAGGTGGCGGCGTGGCAGTCAGTGTCTACTCGGCCGCGCCGCTAAAGTCTAGTTTGGCCCGTGCAAACAAACATAGCTCCCCCTGCTGCCCCCCTCCTACCTACAGATCCCTCCCCCAACGCTCGTGTCCTCGAGTGTATGTGTGCGTGCGAGCGCGCGCGCGCGCGCGTGTGTGTGTGTGTGTGTGTGTAGCGTACTTGCATATTGTGTGGAATGATGATGGCCCAGCAGCAGCGGCCCCCCCACACCGTTTACTCGTGATGAAACATGGCCCTTGCTTCTTCGCGTTCGGCCACCTCCCCGTTCCCTCCTCCCTCCCTCCCTCCCTCCCTCCCTCCCTCCCTCCTTCCTTTCCCCGCCGTTACCACCACCACCACCACCACGACGTCACGGGTAATACGGATTTACCGTGCGCGTTCATCGGCTCCCTGCTTGGCCTTGGTGCGGCGCGGCGACGGCCAACTCCGCCGCCGCCACCACAACGGCCACCCCCAGCACCACGGCGACGGCCGGCATGGCATCGCCGTCACCACCACCACCATCACCATCGCCGTTGGCGGCCAGCGACAAGGCATATCGTATCAGCATCGGCCCCCGCCGGTGCTCTCCAATCCAATAGCACACATCCAAGGCCAATCGCCGTGGTGCCGCTGTTGGCGGCGGGGGCCGCGGCGGGGGCCGCGGCGGGGGCCGTGGCTGGGCCCGCTGCCGCGTTGTCCGCGGGACTCGATCATAGTCTCCCCACAGCCCGGCTCAGTGCTGCTGCTGCTGCTGCTGCTACGGCCAGATTTTTATTTTATTTTCACTTTTATGTTCATTTTTATTTTCACGCCCCCCCCCTCCCCCCGCGCCGTCCCCCGGCTGGCTGGCTGACAACGCCTCTCTGAGCCGGCCGGGATGGTGATCGCTCGATCCAATTTGAGGCGTTAAGGAGTCGGAGGCCGTGCGGGCTGGGGGGGGGGGGGGGGGGGGGGGAGGCCCGGCCGAGCCTGGCCGAGGCCGACTGGGTGCGCTGGAGCCGCGACGTTTACGATACGACAGGGATCATTTTCTGTAAGGGGCGCAGATATTAACCGCTGCTGGAACTGATTGGGCTGCGGTTTTTTTTTCCGCTGCACCTTCTCTGTCGCGAGTCGCGGCGGGTCGCGGGCGGGGCGGGCGGGGCGGCGTGTTTGTTGTCCGAAAGTGGGTCCGGCGTGGTACTCGGAAGGCCCGTGGGCCCCTGTCGGCGCTGTCGGCCCCGTCGGCGGAGCGGACGGCACACCGCACCACCGTACCGTATTAAGGTCGCGTCCTTTCCTAGCCGCTGCGAGGACCCCGGTGAGGACCTCGGCGAGGACTCGACCGCTGTCCTCCGGGCCGGGCTCGGCCGGTCGGGGTACGGTCCGGCGGCCGGAGGCTTGGGTATACTGCAGCCAGCGCTCCTGTTCCCATCCTTTAGGTTTGCTGACAGTTCGCTTACCATGCGACCGCCTGCCTGATGGGCTCCGGCATATTGAATGTCAACAGAGAGGGGGTGGGTGGGGGTGGGGGTGGGGAGGGAGAGTGAGAGAGAGTGAGTGAGAGAGAGAGAGACGCGGGGCCGCGTGTCCCGGGCGGCCGCCGCCTGGTGGGCCCCCGCCGCCGGGTTGGGTACACCGTCCTCTAGGCCACCTAATTATATGTTCAATACGGCTGGCTCACCGCCGCCCCCTCCCCTCCCCCCCTCCCCTCCCCCCCCTCCTCCACGTTCCGCCCCTCCACCTCCCCCCCCCCCCCCCCCGCTGTAGCGCACACGGCGTGGCGGCGTGCGGGATGGCCCGGAAAGCTGCCAAATAAAGCACGTTTAATGGCGCGTAAAGGACGACGCTTGCTCGGTGTTGTCCGCAGTGGGGGCTTCACACCCGGACCGCGCGGCCTCCCTCTCTCCCTCCCTCCCCTCCCTCCCCTCCCTCCCTCCCCTCCCTCCCCTCCCTCCCCTCCCTCCCCTCCCTCCCCTCCCTCCCTCTCGCGCTCCCCTCACCTCCGGTGGCGGTGTCAGGCCGCGTGCCGAGTGCCCGGGCTTAATACCACGACAAACCCCGCCGCACCCCTAAAGAAGCACTCCACGCTACAAAATTACATCGTCAACGCGGTCAACCGAAACTGAAAACAAAAGAAAACCCAACGTAATAATTTAAGGAAAAAAATTAGTCGAACAAAAAAGAGAGACTAATGTGCAAAAAATAAATAAATAGTGTTTGAAGAAAGTCGTGAGAAATGTAATAAATGGTGTCCGCACGTTAGCGCCCGCTGTGTAGGCCGGGCGGGTCGTGCCGGCTGCCGACCCCGCCGCCCGCAGGCGCCCCGTGTGTGACCGCCCGGTCGCACCAACTCCTTCTCTTGTTCGTCTTTTGTTTACGATACACCTCGACGCTGCTGCTGCTGTGGCTCCACTGCGCGCTGCAAATAATCCGTATGCCCCCTATATCCCCATCCCCCACTCTCTCTCTCTCTCTCTCTCTCTCTCTCTCTGATTTAACGCGTCTTGCTGCTCCATTTATGAGCGCGCCTCGTTACTATTGGCAGCGAGAGGAATGGCTTGTCGAATGGAATCCCGTTATTTCCACTCGAATGCCGCGGGCTGGCTTGTCGGCTCTGGTCTCTCTCCCTCACAACGTATGCCCCGGGTGTTAGAGTGATTACACACATGGCAGCGGCACTGCATTACAATATAAGCCACACACGCGCACACATTCACTCTATCGCGCTTATATACGTTCTGGTTTGCGTTCGTGTATTTCATATTTGAAATTTGGCGCGTCGCGGGCGAAGCCGCCGCGAGGGAGAGAAAGGGGGGGGGGGGGAATCCCGGTCGCAGTGGCGGCGCCTGGTGTCGGGGTGATGGATGTGCGCAGCCACCGTTATATAGCAATCCAGTTTGCGATGAAAAAAATAGAAAAAACGGGAAAAAGAAAAAAAATAGAAAATGGTAGATTCACTGCGGGCGTGTGCGGGTTCGAACGTCACATACATTTTATTTTTGCGACGTGTTTGAGGTGGAGAGACCTGTGTGCGGCTTATCCGCTCTTAGAGAGAGAGAGAGAGAGAGAGAGAGAGAGAGAGAGATGAAGTCCTGCAGTTCCGGGTTGGTGTAACGTGCTGTGCTACGTACTTTCTGCACAGGGTGACGGCCGCATGGCGTTGGCAATGGCGGCGTGCATTAGGCTGGGAGGAGGGGGGGGGGGAGGGGAGAGAGGGAGGGATGGAGGAGGGGGGGGGGGAGCTGCGGGGCTGGTGGTGGGCGCTGCCGCCTAACTTGAACGAGCATCTGCGACGGAAAATGTTTTGCCAGCGGCTCAGTCGGAAGGAGAGAGAGAGAGATAGCGAGATAGCGAGAGAGAGAGAGAGAGAGAGAGAGAGAGCGAAGACGGGGACACAGTGGCACTGCTGCTGGCCGCTGCTGTGCCCTCAAGGCAAGAAGCCAACCCGAACCTCTAGCCACACAGTTTTTCTCCCCCCCCCCCCCCCGCGCTCTCTCTCTGGACCGACCCTCTTCGCTCCACCTGCCCATACACACACACACATAGACGCGCACACACACACACACACACACACGCACAGACGCGCTTACGGGAAGAGATTTCTCCCGTTCCGAACGAGGCGGAAGCGGCGTGGAGACCGGGAGCGCAGCGCAACGGCCGGGGTGGGCAGCGCGGCAGATGTCCGACGGGGGAAGCAGCCTCGTGTGCGTGCGTGTGTACGTGTGTGTAGGAGAGAGAGAGGGAGAGAGAGAGACGGGCGGGGCGTTTTTGTGCTCGCCTCGCTAAATACTGCAAAAGCTGGTGGGAAATAGGAAAAGAGACACGGCTAGAGAGAGAGAGAGAGTGAGAGAGAGAAAGAGAGAGAGAGAGAGAGAGAGAGAGAGAGAGAGAGAGAGAGAGAGAGAGAGGGGGGGGGAGGCAGACAGAGCGCCGTCCTGTGGGATCTGCATCCTGGTGCGGTGCCGCTTCCTTTTGAGGTGTCCTCAGAGAGAGACAGAGAGAGACGGCGACAGAGAGAAGTAAAGTAACGCGGAATCCGACGGAGACGGCGATTTTTTTGATAATAATAATTTCTTCCCCCGTCCTGCCCCCCCCCCCCCCTTTCGTGTGGAGGCTGTTGTGGGGGCTGGCGGGGTGCGTCTGTCGGACGTCGGCCACCATCTCGTCAACGGGGGCGGCGGCGGCGGCGGCGGCGGGGGCGGCGGCGGCGGCGGCGGCGGCGGCGGCGGCGGCGGCGGCGGCGGCGGCGGCGGCGGCGGCGGCGGCGGCGGCGGCGGCGGCGGCCCCGTCGGAGGTGGTTTTATTCCAGTCTAGTAGGGAAGGGCAGGGCCGGCACGGTGGGGGCCGCCCCCCGGCCGCCCCCCCGGCCGCCCCCCGGTCCGGAGCGGGGCCCGCAGTCGCCCGGCACGCAGCGCAGAGGGTGGTCCTGATCCTGGCGGCAGCGGAGGCAGCGGAGCCGGCGCAGCCCGACCGACGGGACGGAGGGAGCGCCCGCAGCGCCCGCAGCGCCGTCACAGCGTCGTGGTCACGCCGTGGTGCCGCCTCGGTGTCGTGCTGATAACGCGTTGGAGATAACGTGACGTCACCGTGGTAACGCGTGGTGGCGCGTCGGTTGACTCTGTGGCGATGACGTGACAGCTCAGTGGTGACACTGCGGCTACTCGGTGGTGACACCTCGGCTGCTCTGTGGTGACTCTGTGGTGACTCTGTGGTGACGCTCCGAGGTGACACGCCGTGTGGACCCGGCGGTGACCGCCCGGAGTGCCGTCTCTCTCACTCTGCAGCGATGACGACGGCGCCGCCCCGTCTGTGAGCGAGCAATGGTGGACCCCCTCAAGGTGTTCTGGGTCCTCACCAACAGCACCTACTTCGGTGAGTGCGGGGGCCAGTAGGGGACGGTCTGCCAAGAGTGCCGCAGGGCGATGGCTGGATAAAAAATAATCAGAAAGCGATTGTCTTATGTACAAAAGCCTTGCCAATTCGTTTTTTTAAATCCGAAAAATTTCATAAATATACCTCTAGGAATGACCCTCGTCCAAACAGGTCGAACAGACCGGCTCGAACAGCGAGTCCCTGCTCGATAACTGACGGTACGCCATCAGGCTCAGGCATTCCCGCTTGTCGCAGCAATGTGCTGCACAGCGCGATCCGTCATGTTCGTCTCTCTCTCTCTCTCTCTCCGTCTCTCTCTCTCTCTCCGTCTCTCTCTCTCTCCGTCTCTCTCTCTCTCTCCGTCTCTCTCTCTCTCTCTCTCCCTCGCTCCCTCTCTCCCCGTCTCTCTCGCTCCCGCTGGCACGCCGCGCGCGCCACCTCAGACGGCGCGGCCCGGGGGAGCGCCGCTGCCATCGTTACGATGAACGGAAAGTGAAATAACGAAGTTCCGCCATTTGTCAGCGTTAGTCCCTCTCGCAGCGATCAGAGAGCGGGCCAGATAGATAGATAGATAGATAGACAGGCGGCTAGACGGATTGGAGCGTTTCATTATAACTATTATTATGATCATTATTTCTTCCGAGCCCTCCCTCCATTGGGAGGCTCGCGCGGCACGGCACGTGTGTGGGTGGGTGCGGTTCGTATTCGGAATTTCAACAACATGTACAGCGTGACTCGACGGGAGGCGAAGGGGAGGGGGTAAGAGAGAGAGAGTGTGTGTGTGTGACAGAGAGAGAAAAAAAAGAAGGGGTCGCACACACACACACACACACGGCGGGGGCCATAGGCCGTAGGCCGCGCCGCCGCGCTGCGAGAGGGCGTGCGTGTATATGGTGTATGGTACAAATGAGGCGGAAGAATCTGGTGCCCCCCTCCCTCCCTCCCTCCCTCCGGGGCGCTTATGTTTGAGCCTCCCGCGGGGGCACCCCCCCCCCCCTCCTCCTCACACCCCAGGGGCCGCTCGCTCGTTCAGGCCGTTGAGTGGCGAGCCCTCCCCCCCCCCCTCTGAGCCGGCCCTTCCCGCCGCGCGGCGTATAAATGCGAGAAAATGTCGTGTGCGGCGTTTCCTGTTGATTCTGCGTTGCTGCGGCGGTGGGGAGGCGAGGCGCCCGCCGGCTGCGGGGTAGGCAGCCCGCCCCGCACGGCTGCGGCCCGCCTGGCCTACCCTAGAGCCGGCGGGCGGGCGGCCTGCGGGGAAGCTTTGTGTGTCGTCCGAGAAAGAGAGAGAGAGAGGGACGGGGAGACTATGTTCTCTATTGTGTCATTACGTATCGGATTGCCGCTGATTACTCCGGGCCAATACCCGGGACTCGGGGGGGTCTTCGTCGCAGGACGTCCTTTGAAGTGTCTCGAGGAGAGAGAGAGGATAGAGAGAGAGGGTATAAACTCGATATCAGTGCGTTGGGGGGGGGGGGGGCGGCGGCGGCGGCGTGGAAACGGACCACCGCCGCCTTGTCCGCGGGGAGGGGGGGGGGAGGCTGTGGGGGGGGGGGGAGGAGGCTGTGGGGGGGGGGGGGGGGGGAACTCCTTCTTAGAAGGAACATAGGCTGGAACAGAACCGTGCGGTCACAGTGGAACGGCGACGGTATACACCAGTGGCGGCAAAACAGTCGCACCGATTTTTTTTTGTTTCGATTCAATTCAATTTTTTCGTTAGAGGTAAGAACCAGTTTGTAGTATATAGGATTAGAAAATACTTCAACCTGCACTTAAAATCTCGTCTTTATTTTTTTTCCTGAAAATTCCGATTTTTTTTTCCTGCAACATTTCAACAAAATTATTAAAAAGTTATTGAGCCTTAAACGTACAATTTCAAAACTCGAATTATTATTATTAATTTTGTTTGGCGTTGTAGCATCGGGGCTCTGTGTGCACGGCAGTCGGCACTTGTCTCTGGGCTAATCAGCTGCACAGGGAGAAAGGAAGCGGCGAGGCGGGGCGGGGCCGTCCAGTCCCTCTGCGGTGGGGTAGTGACGGGGGCTGTGCGTGTGTGTGAGAGAGAGGGGTAGAGAGAGATGAGAGAGAGACAGATAGAGAGGGGGGAGAGACGGACACGGGTGACTCGGATTGGCGTGAGGGTTCGGGGGATGCCACTCTTCCCGCTCGAAAGCTTCTCTCTCCCTCCCTCTCTCTCCCTCTCCCTCCCTCTCCCTCCCTCCGGAGTGAGTTCACCTCCCGACCCGCCCGACGCGCACCTTCTTCCCGACCGACACGGCGTGGTGCGACGGGCCACACACTGCCGCCCTGCCCCCACTTAGCACTCCCCTGTGAGGGAGGGAGGGAGGGAGGGAGGGAGGGAGGGAGGGAGGGAAAGAAAGGAGCCGACTTGTCCCCCAAACGACTCGTCCGGGGACAGCGGCGGGGGGCGGCCGTGGCCGGGCACCACGACTGACAAAAACGTCCTCGTTAGTGTGTGTGTGTGTGCGAGAGAGAGATGGCAGAGGGACGGAGACAGCGATACATGGCAGTAGGGAGCTCTTGCGAGCGCGCGCGCTGCGGAATTAAAAGTGCTTCGCGACGAGCATCCCAATTGCGTCGCGAGCAGCGGTCGTGGTCGTGGTCAGGGCGCGTGTCTCTGTCTCTCTCTCTTCCTCCCCCGGCTCTCTCTCTGTGTATCTCTCTCTGTCTCTCTCCCGCTGCTGTACCCTCCCACCCGGCCGGCGGTACCCTGTTGGGGCACCGGTGCACGCCGGCCGGCCTCAGGTCTCGCTCGCGCCGAACTTGGCCTGTTCGCCGGGGGGCCGAGTGGCGGTGGGCGCTGAAAGGAGGGCCGAGCGCCCCACATCCCCCTCTCTCTCTCTCTCTCTCTCTCTCTCTCTCTCTCTCTCTCTCTCTCTCTCTCCTCTCTCTCTCCCTCTCTCTCTGTCCAGACTCCTTCCTGCTGCATCCCCGGCTCGGCCACTCCCCGACTTTAAATCATGCACAGCGGTCTTACCCCGGGTTCTAACGGGCCCGGCCGGCCTCGGGGTCTGGAGAGAGCAGATACAACGCGGCCGCGGGGAGACGGACCACCCAGACGGAGTGTGCTCTCCCCCCCCCCCCTCTCTCTCTCTCCCCCCCTCTCTCTCTCCCTCTCCCCCCCCCCTTCTCTCTCTCTCTCTCTCTCCATCTCCCTCTCTCTCTCTCTCTCCTCATCCCCTTGTGCATGTGTGAGTGTGTGCGTGTGAGGCGAGGCCCCAAGACGGCGGGCTGGCGCTGGAGCAGTTATCGGGCTCGCTGGAGCTCGGTTTCGGCGACGGCGGTCATCAAATTGAATCATTCTCGATCGACCTGCTTTCTGACTTTGGCGGCCTCGCCCCGCTGCAGCGGCTCCTGCAGCGGCTCCTGCAGCGGCTCCTGCAGCTCCGCGCCCCGCCCCGCATCTGCCGCACGGCCGGCCCGGCACCCGCCGCCGCCGCCGCGTCGCTCGTTTCGAGTAGTCGGGCGAGAGCAATATTCGAGTGGCGGCAAAGTTGTCCGGGCCGGGGGCGAGCGGAGCTGTGGGCGAGTGGGGGGGGGGGGGAGGCTGTGGGTGAGTGGGTGGGGGGAGTGGGGGGGGGGGGGGGGCTGTGGGGGGGGGGGGGGGGGCCCGGCAGGCTGTGGGGGGGGGGGGGGGAGGCTGTGGGGGGGGGGGGGGGGGAGGCTGTGGGGGGGGGGGGAGGCTGTGGGGGGGGGGGGGGAGGCTGTGGGTGAGTGGGGGGGGGGGGAGGCTGTGGGGGGGGGGGGGAGGCTGTGGGTGAGTGGGGGGGGACGCGGTCAGCGTACGGTCGGTTCCGAGTAGTCCCGGGGCCCGAATCTGCTCCCGCGCCGGGTTGAAAAAGAGAGGGAGTCGTCGTCAGTCAGTCTGCTTTCTCTCTCTCTCTCTCTCTCTCTCTCTCTCTCTCTCTCTCTCTCTCTCTCTCTCCCGGCCGGCCGGCCTGGCTCGATGCGGCTTCCTGGAGGCCCGCGGGCAGCTCTGGCACGTTGCTCCGGTGCCCCCCCCCCCCCCCCCCCCCCCGCCGCTCCTCTCCCTCTTCCCCTCCCGTCCCCTCCTCCGCCCTCCTCCGTCCGTAGGTTCCGGCACGGACCCCGCCAGGCCCACTCCGTGCGCAATTAAGTACGGGCAGTTGGCAGAGTGGCGCAGGAAGCGAGAGTGGTGGAGTGGCTGCCGCCGCACCTCCCCGGGGGGCGGGCCGGGGGGCGGGCCGGGGGGCGGGCCGGGGGGCGGGCCGGGGGGCGGGCCGGGGGGCGGGCAGGTGCCGCACGCCAGCACCCCTTTCCCGCTCCGGTGGCCCGGAAAATCCTCTATGTAAATATGGCACTCTGGCGGCGGCGTGACATCGGACATTGGAACCCGTTCGCTTGTCCGATGGGTTCCCGTCGTCATCCACGTCGGCGTGACGAGGGTCCGCGGGTCCGCCGCCTCCAGGACTTCCAGGACTTCCATGACCCCCCGGCCGTGGCGCCTCGCGGGCCCCGCAGAGGAGTGCTGCCGGGGTGGTACAGAGTGATCCGTCACGGCTCGCCTTGCTCCGAGGGCCGGCTTCCAGTGTCTCGGCGCCGCGAGCTCCGCTGGAGGCTTACTGGAGTCCTGCTGGAGCGGCTGGAGGAATGCTGGAAGGCGGCATCTCACTTTTAAAATATCACGTACGCTCTTTCAAACAGTCAAAATCAAAATAAAGATTTGAAAAAAAAAACAATTTTTTTTTCAATCCGCTGGAGAACCGCTGGAGGCTCGCTGGAGCGCCAGCACCGGCGTGTCATCGCCGGCCCGGCGGAGTCCGGGGAAGAAACGGTGGGGCTCGCGGGGGGTCCCTCGGGGTCCTATTAGAGCGGCTCACCCCCCACCTGCACCCGGGGCCTCCAGCGGGGCCTCCAGCGGGGCCTCCAGCGGGGCCTCCAGCGGGGCCTCCAGCGGGGCCCCGTGGGAGCAGTTTGTGATTGGTGACGCCGAGAGGGCCGGCAGAGGTTAACCGAGCCGGGCCGAGGCCGGCGGGACGACGACAGCTCAGAGCCCGGCAATCCCCACCACCCGATGATCTCTGCACCGCGCCGACGTATAAACCCGTATTCATGAGAGTCATGAAAAATAAATAGAGCAAAAAGAAACAGTGGCCGAGTTTCTGTGTGTAAAGGGTGTCCCAAAGCCGTCACTCGTATTTCCAGACCTTCAAGCCTCTACTCTATTTCCTCCCTCTTGCCGTCGACGCGACTTCCTCGTCGTCGCCTGCGGCTGCAGGGTCTCCGTTCTCGCGTGAAATCGGCCGCAGACGGCGCGGCGCCCGTGACTTGGCAGCACCCGGCAGCGCCTCTCCGCGGGGGGTCCCGTCCGGTCCGGCAGCTCGCGAGGTCATCGACCCCGCGGACCCCCCGCGGATCTCCGGGCCGGGCAGGAATCGGCGCGATAAGCTTTTTACCTCGACTTCGCGCTGCTGCCGTTCGCGGCGATTTCTTTTCGGACTCGTTATTTTTTTTTTTTGCGAGCCCTTCCTCAAGGCGTGAGAGAGAGAGAGAGAGAGAGAGAGAGAGAGAGAGAGAGAGAGAGAGAGAGAGAGAGAGAGAGAGAGAGAGAGAGAGAGAGAGAGAGAGAGGCACCCATAGCGCCCGCTCGAGTGGAGTCCGCGGAGGCCCTTATTAATGCAGGGCGCGGCATCGGCGGCGCCCCCTTCTGTTTTCCCCATCGCCCTGATGAGAAGCGTTCCCTCCTCCTCCTCCTCCTCCTCCCACACCTCCCCTCCTCCTCCTCCTCTCCTCCTCCTCGCTGCTGGTGCATCGCCACGGGGGACGTTTGCGCTTAAACGCCGTGAAATAGTAAAAAGGGATTCGCGCGCCGCCGCCGTCCTCCAGGAGGGAGACTTCCGGTCGGCGATGGGCGGGCGCAGCGGGGTCGTTCGAATTGAATGATTGAATTGAATGATTTGGTTCGGAGAAATTTGGGTGTAGAGCCAAAACGAGTGAGAGAGAGAGAGAGGGAGGGAGGGAGGGAGGGAGGGAGGGAGGTAGGGAGGGAGGGAGGGAGGGAGGGAGGGAGAGAAAGGGCAGGACTGGCAAACAGCAGTGACGGACAGGGTGAGTAGTGAAGGGGTGGGCCACCGCCTCAAGCTGGCTGGCTTGCTCCCGCCGGCTGCTGCGTTGGTGGGTGCTTTGTCATGAAATGTAAAGGTTTTGGTGTGTGCGAGCATGTGTGTGACGGAGTGAACGAGCCCCCCCCCCCCTACCCCGCCTGCTGACACTGGAAACAATCTCGTGGCCCGGCGGTTCGCCCCGCCCGGCCCTGCATAGCCTGCCGTAGCCTGGCATAGCCTGCCGCTGCTGCAAAGTTTTGATGGAGCTCTCCGGGCTCTGTGGACGCATAACTTGTAGGAGTAGCGCCATAGTAGTCCTTCTCTCTCTCTCGCTCGCTTTCTCTCTCTCGTCACGGCTCTCTCTCTCTCTCACTCCATCGCACAGGAAAATACGGGCCCCCGTCCTGTGTTCCTTTCGCGGTTTTGTCTGCGATTAACGCATTCATCCCCTTTTCGCGGGGCTGCGGCGGTGGTGGTGGTGGTGGTGGTAGCGGCGGTAGTAGCAGCTGTACGTGGCGGCTCCTCCACACGGAAAAAGTCGTATGGACAATTTTGTCCATGGCTATGGACGATTCTGTGCGTCCATAAGCCGGTAACAAAATTGTGACTGCAGATGGACAATATTGTTACCTTCTGTGGACAAAGTATTGATTTGTCCACAATTTAGTAACAATGTTGTCCATCTGGAGTCACATTTATGTCACTAGCCCATGGACGCACAGAATCGTCCATAGGTATGGACAAAATTGTCCATTGACTTTTTCTGTGCAAGTCTTGCCAATCCTCCTTCTCTCTCGCGCGCGCTCTTACGGCACGGCGGAGGCACGCACGCACGCACGCACGCACGCACGCACGGCACGGCGCGGGCCGAGGAGGCGAGAGAGATAGGCACTAGGGATGATCAGGTCCACTAGCGCTGCTCCCGCGGTGTATGAGTTAGTGCCGTGTGAACCTATACATCACCGCGCCGCCGCTGCCGCTGCTGCTCCCGGCCATAACCTGGCCTTGTGGCCACCGCCCACCACACACACACACACACACACACACACACGCACATACACACACACACACACACACACACACACACGCACGCACATACCGAGCCCTGTGTAAGGGACCCAGGGCAGGGACCCAGCCCCTCCCCACACCCGACCAGCCGTGGCAACACACACACAGACACACACGCACACACACGGCTCTAAGGTTCCAGAGACAATCCATTAGGTGCGTCCGGCGATATTGTCGCAAAGGGCGCACGCAGTACCTGCCTAATTTCTGTACCATATACCGGTGGAGAGAGAGAGAGAGAGAGAGAGAGAGAGAGAGAGAGAGAGAGAGTGAGTGGGAGAGAATGGGAGAGGGGGAGGAGTGAGTTAAATTCCTTAGTGCCCCGAACACACACACACCTGCGCTCGCTGCCCTCTGCTGCCGCGCTCTGCCTGCCGTCCCCCGCAGTTTATCGTCGGCGTCCTCGCGTCCCCCGCGGTCCGCCCTCCCTCCCTCCCTCCCCTTGCAGGCCGAACGCCGCGGTGCTGCGTCTTCTTATTCGTTATTTGCAGCGCGGTGGGAGTATAGGCAGGCAGCCCTTGCTGGCGGCTCAGCAGTCACGTGTCTTGTTGAGGGAGTTGCTCCTCGCTGCTCCGCGGCCGGAGTCGGGTTGCTGCCCCCCCCCCCCCCCCCCCCTCACACCACGCATACGCTGCCGCCCTGCTGCTTTGCTGTCAATAATCATTTCCTTTTTTTTCTCCTTTCACGACGACGACGATAATCATTATTATTATTATTATTATTTTTATTTTTATTGTTGTAAAGTTTTCACAGCAGCTGCCGCGGAGGAAAACTCGGTACAACACCTTCCCTCCTTTTTTTTTGTAAAAAAAGAATGTGTTTATTTTTCTCTATGGGAGATTGATTACACATGTTCCTCCGGCGTCATCCGTCACTTCGCGAACGGGTTTTGTTCCCTCCCCAACGCCCCAACTTCTCCTCGACCTCCTCCTTCGTTCTCTCTCTCTCTCCTATCTCTGTCCCTCTCTCTGTCCCTCTCTTGCCCACTCCTTCCCGTGCGTGCTGCAGGTTTCTCCCCAAACTGTCGTGTGCGGCCACTTCTACTATCCCCGTGCCGTTAGCTCCACATGCGCAGTCCAAACACCGGCGTGCCCAACACCACCACCACCACCACGAGCACCCGGGGGGCAGCGAGGGCCGTTGAGGGTCGCGGGGGGGCCGCGGGGGGTCCGCGGGGGGTCCGCGGGGGGGCCGCGGGGGGGCCGCGGGGGGGCCGCCAACCCATTCTCCTCGCACAGTTTATATTTCATTACATCTGCTCGCCACCCCCCGCCCTCCCCTCCCCTCCCCTCTCCTCCCCCGGAGGCGGGCGCTCCCTGTCGGGCCGCCGCGGGTCCTATGGGCCTTCTACCAACACCAACTTGGGACGCGATGGGTTAGTCCGAGCACGGACCAGATTTGCTAGTTAGTGGTGGGGCGCGCTCGTGTGTGTGTGTGTGCAGGAGAGAGAGAGATAGAGGCGGAGTGTGTGAGGGAGACAGAGAATGGGGTAGAGAGTGAGAGACGGAACGAGGGGGAGAGAGACAGACAGACACAGAGAGAATGGAGTGGAGAGAGAAGGCGCACATCACCGTTGGCGCCGGCCACCGGGCAGTGGCGGCGAGATCGCGGAATTAACTAACTGGGGTGGGTCCGTCCGCGTAGTTAGTGCGGGCGGCGCGGGGCGGCGCGGGCCCCGAACCCTTTTTTTAAAAAAAAACAAGTCGAGAGAAAGGGTGTATAAAAATCATGGTAACTTCGTTACACTCCGTGCGTTGAAAAAAAATAAAAAAATAAAAGCAGTTTGAATTTGTATGTGCTGCCTTGGGAGGTAGACACACGGGAGTTATCCCGGTTATCCCCGGAGTGCCACTCCCGCGTGCCTGCCCTGCCTCACCTGGGCCGTTCCCGTACGACAGCTCATTAGGGGGGCGGCCTCCTCACAGGGAACGAATAAAAGGTTACGGCCCGTGGAGACGGAGGCGCATCCCATCCTATCGCCGCCGCTGCATGGCAGCCACTCCCCGACCTCCCCGTCGACGCCCCCCTCCCCGTCGACGCCCCCCCCCCCCCCAGCCGCCGCCGCCGCACCTGAGGCCGACCGCACACGCGGCTCCAGGCGGTGACCTCCCCCCCCCCCCCCCCCCCCGGGGGCCGCGGCCTCGACTCCCATACCAAAGACAAGCACTCCTACCAGCACGAACAATAACTTTCAGCTTCATACTCTAGTTTCTCTCTCACTCATTTTTTTTTTTTTGGGGGGGGGGGGTCCTTGTCAGGCGCGTGCGCCCCAATGTCCCTGCCCGTCATGTGGGCAGCCGGTGTGGCAGCCACCCCCTCCCCCGCCCCTCCCCCTCCCCCTCCCCCTCCCCCTCCCCCCCCCCCCCGTCCCACCTCGCCCAGGTGCTGCTCGGCGTCTCACCTGGTTACACCGGCAGTGGAGTCGGCCTTACGACGGGGCCATCCACATTACAGTACACCGGGTCAGATTCAAGAACCCCCCCCCCCCCCCCCCCGCGCAGTATAGCTCCGTCTCTTTCCGTCCCCGCCTCTCACATGAGCCCCCCCCACCCAAAACACGGCTTTTTTTTATTTTCCCCCCCCCCCCCCCGCGGCCCCGCCTCTCACATGAGCCCCCCCCCCCCCCCGCGGCCCCGCCTCTCATATGAGCCCCTTCCCCCCCCCCCCCCCCCGCGGCCCCGCCTCTCATATGAGGCCCCCCCCCCCCCCGCGATGCGTTACGCGAGCGGGGCGCGCCGCGTATATCCTCTTGTGTGTGTGTGTGTGTGCGTGTGTGAGAGGCGATTCCCTTTGACTGCCTCCGTCTACAATTACCTTTTATTGTTGTGAAATATGGGCCCGTGAGGTGGTGGTGGTGGTGGGAGCTGAGGGGTGCGCGCTCGCTCGCTGGGGGGGCCACCGCCGCCGCTGCCGCCGCTGCTGCCGCCGCCGGGGTTTGCAGTCGTTACCCCCCGGTGGGGCCCCCTCCGGAGATATGCCAACGGGATCAGGGCCGAAATATTTTTTCCGAGCCGGCCGCTTCGCTGCGTTGGGTGCGTCGGTTCTGCGGGGGGCTGCGCACCGGTCGGGGCCTCGCCGCGTCTGAAGGGGGACGAGTATTAAACCGCAACGACTCTCGCCCGCTATCGCCGGGGACCCCCTGGGGGGCCGCGGGGGCCGCGGGGGGCCGCGGGGCCCCCAGCACCTGGTCAGCGCGGGCTGCTGCCGTGGGGGCCCTCGTGGAGAATGGCCTCCCGGACGGGCGGCACCTTGACCGGACGGGACAGCTATTGTCGTGTTATCTCGCGCGGTGGGGAGGGGGGGGGGCTGCGGGGGCCTCTTAAGGGGCGGCACCAGGCGCCCCCCCCCCCCCCCCCCGGTGGGGGTGTGTGAGCCGGCGCCGCTGATAGCGTCGGGGTTCTGTGCTATCGTAACACTCTGCGGTGTTACGTGGTACGTGGACACGGCCGCCGCGACACGGCCGGCCCGATCCGACCGGCCCAGCAGCAGCAACAGCCACCCTTTGCACTGCGACCCCCCCCCCCCCCCCCCCCACCGCGTCGCACACCGGGTTCCCAGCAATTATAAGTTCCGTATTGCTTCCCAGGACGGCGATGCGGGGGGGTCCCAGAGGGGGGGGGGGGGTGAGGGGGGAAGGGGTAGGGGGCGATGCGGGCGCCTTAAGGAAACGACATCTGTCCAAAGTTGGCAACAGTAATGGTGACTGCTGAGTCGGTTGTCGGTGTTCGGCAACGTTGCTGGTTCCGCGCCGCGCCGTGCCGCCGTGCCGCGTAACCTAAAGGGCAGCAGCCGTGTGGCGAGGAGAGGGGGGGGGGGGGGACACCCCTCCTTATATCCATGCGTCAGCGGCGTCGGCCCTTGTGTCGCCGCCGTCGCAGAGGCGGGGGTCGCGGAGCCGGAGCAGAGAAACACACAGACAGACACTGCCAAAACGGCACTCAGAAGGAAAAAAAGATTTCTTGACTCCACCCTCAGCCGCCTGAAGTGCAGTCAATCAGCAAAACTTCCCGCCTGAAGAGAGAGGGAAAATGCGGTACTTTACCTCTCCCTTCCCCCCCCCCCCCCTTTAGGCCGCTCCCGGATCCGCCCCCTGTCGATGCTCTTTACACGATGTACCATCGCTGGTGCTGGGTTATGGGGGTCAGTCCGCCTGCCGCATCACTCTCCGGCAGCGGCCGTGCTGCTTCAGCCCTCCCACCTGTCCCCCCCCCCTCCGCCGCCCCTTGCTCTCGAACACCCCTCCCCCCCTCCCCCTGTCCACCCCTCCTCCTCGCCGCCCTGTGCTAGTACAGGAAATGAACTATACCTGGGTGACTGTGATAGATCTGCCGGAATGAAATACTTCCCTGTATAAACACCATCTATCACCGTGTTTGCGTACTGTGTCAACTTTCCTGTCCTCCACCACCACCACCACTCCTCCCCCTCCTCTCCTCCTCCTCCTCCTCCTCCCGCCTCTCTCTCTCTCTCTCTCCCTCTCTCTCTCTCTCCCTCCTCCTCTCTCTCTCTCTCTCTCTCTTGCCACCTTTCCTGCTCCCACCGCGACGCAAACAGACTCCGAGTCCTTCTCCACCGCGACGTAGTTTATGTACCGCCCCCCACTTTCGTGCATATTTTTTTTTGTGCGCATTTAAAAAAATTGTATTTCTCTTTCTTTTTGTATATCTCTGCCGTCGTCGACTCGAAATCGTGCGGTATTGTCCGATGCACGGCGAGGCGGGGCTGTCGGCCCCTCCGCCGGGGATATTCTGGGTCTTATACCCGCTCCGCCCGCCCGCTCCCATGCCATGTATCATAAACATGATTCCCCGCGACGCTCTCTCTTTCCTGCTCTCTCTCTCTCTCTCTCTCTCTGTCTTTCTACCTCTCTCTCTCTCTTCCCTGCTCTCTATACCCCTCTCTGTCTCTCTCTTTCCTGCTCTCCATACCCCTCTCTCTTTCTCTCTCTCGCTCGCTGCTCGCTCACTTTTTCATATGCCGCCGCGCGTCCCTCCTCGCTCAGTCAGTACGGCAGCTGCCAGTCGGCCTCGGAAGCGCATCGCAAACCATAAGAAAAATGGGGGCGGCGGCGGGCTAAATCACAAAAGGGGGTGGAAAGCCGGTACTCGAACCCGCGCGACGCGGCCATACAGGGTTAGAAAGAGAGAGAGAGAGGGGGGGGGGAGGGGGAGAGAGGGAGAGGGAGGTAGAGAGAAAGAGTGAGTGAGAGAGTGAGCCGGACAGACAGGCAGACAGAGAGAGACAGAGGGACTACGGCGCGCACCAAGGCTTGTCGTGTTAGCGCGGCCGCTGTCGCTGACAGGCCGAGGCCTTCATGCAGAAGGGTCGGGCTGTCCTCGCAGTGTCGCGGTCCGGCCGGCTGTGGATCAACGCCCTTAGCGGCGGCGGCGGTAGCTGTGACCGCAGCAGCAGCAGCAGCAGCAGCAGCGCGGGGCTCTGTCAGGGGCGAGAGAGAGAGAGAGAGAGAGGACTAGTACGTTGTGCGAGGGCGGCCCGCGGCCCCCCGGCACACGAGTGTGTGCTCATGTCGGAGCCGACACTCCCCGGCTTCAAATACTCGCGCTCTGCAAACGCGGCGCGGCGCTGCACCATATTTCGCGTTATGTATGTTTTTTTTAAAAAAAACAATAACTTGGTGTCTACCCCCTTGTTCCGAGGGGCGGACAGGCAGGTGTGTGTGTGTGTGTGTGTGTGTGTGTGTGTGTGTGATGTTGGTGATGGCACTGATGAAAATGATGATGATTTGATGGTGATGATGTTGCGGCGGCGGCCCCGTTTGAAGAATCGTGTGATCGCCCGTGCTGCGGTCGTGTGGATAACGGCCTCTGTGGCCCGCTCTGGGCGTGAGGACGGGGTCTCTGATTGTGAGTGACAGAGACAGACAGACAGGCAGGCGGGAGGACGTAAAGACCGCGGGCGTCGCGTGTGTTGGCGTGCCTCTCCCTCTCTCATTTCCTCCTTTTCTGTGCGCGCCCCGCTTATGAATTCGATGCAGCTGCCGCCGCCGCGGGGGGTCCGCGGGGGGTCCGCGGGGGGTCCGCGGGGGGTCCGCGGGGGGTCCGCGGGGGAGGGTAGACGAGTGTCCTGCGGGGCGCTGCTGTGTGCGCCTGGCACGGCGGCGGCAGCCCCGCGCGCTGTCAAATGAAAATGAACAAGAGGAGAAGGAGAGGAGGAGGAGAGGGGAGGAGGAGAGGAGAGGAGAGGAGAGGGAGGAGGAGAGGGGCAGGAGGCCGGCTGCGCCTGACGTGGACAGCACTACTGCCCGTCCACGCCGGGCTGCATTACCAATACACGTCGACGGGGGACTTTACATGCGACCTATGCACCGAGCGGCCGCCGCCGGTCCTATCTCTCTCTCTCTCTCTCTCTCTCGCTCTTTGTTTCCGTTTCTATCTCTCTCTCTCTCATACGCAAGCCCTCACCTGCCGGAGCACAATGAGGGATACTCAGCGATCATCATATATAGCCGCTCGTCCGACCGAACCCCCCCCCCCCTCCCAAAAAAAATGTGCGCAAAGGATATGGCATTCCGAGCTCTCATTAAAGGGCGCTCGATGTTTTGTTTTCGTAAAAGAGAGAGAGGGCGTGTGTGTGTGTAAGAGAGAGAGCAAAAGTGTCGTTCGACGTGGAAAATTTCCCAATAATGAATTATGCGTATGGTGAGACGAGACATGGGTGCGCGCGCGCCCCTTCCAGACTCTCCCTCACTCTCCGTCCGCTGCGTGGGTCCCTCTCTCTCTCTCTCTCTCTCTCTCTCTCTCCCTCCCTCCCTCTCTCTCTCTCTCTCTCTCTCCCTCTTTTTGCCGGGGCGCGGCGCCTCCCGGGGAACAAGCGCCTTCTAACTAGCCAAGCGACAGCGGCAGGGCGCCTCAACGCCCCCGGCGCTAATCCCACTGCCCGTCTGGGGCCCCTCAGGGGGCGGCGGGGGCGTCAGGGGGCGGCGGGGGCGTCAGGGTGGGGGGGGGGGGGACGTTTGGCCCTCTAACGGCATGTGTCTCCCAAGGACGTCCCAAGCTGGCGGGCCCCTTCAAGGCAAGGGCCGGGGGGGCTCAAGCCAAGCAGATGGTTTCGCCCGAGAGTCCGTGGTGCTGTTGTTGTTTTTTTGCTGTGATCTTCAGGCTTCCCTGACGGCAGTTTGTCACCGCCGCCCAACCGAAACTAACGAACTTGATGGACACCCTGCCTGACACACCGCCCCCCTCTTGTGTGCTCCTGCTTACAGTGACCAAGTTCATCCGCATCGGCATCGCGGACAAGAATGACAACCCGCCGTACTTCGACAAGGCGCTGTACGAGGCGGAGGTGGACGAGAACGAGGACATCCAGCACACGGTCCTCACAGTCACGGCCAAGGACCACGACGAGTGTGAGTACCCCGTCCTGTGTGTGTGTCAACTCGTCAATCCTTAAAAAAAAATCAAAGTTTTTTTTCAAAAATTCAAATATGGAAAGGCATTTTTTGTGAGGCTGGCGGCAGCGCCGGGTGGGTAGGCAGCCGTCGGCTCGGCGTGCCTTGCGGGCCGGCCTACGGCCCGGGCGGTGGCTGACGCAGTGGTTATACCGCCCCGACCTGCACCGCTCAGCACTGCCGCTCAGCACTGCCGCTCAGCACTGCCGCTCAGCACTGCCGCTCAGCACTGCCGCTCAGCACGCGTTCGCGAGTCGGACGCGGTGTTTGTTCGGGAAGCGGCCGCGGCGAGGTCCGGGCGCGGGTACGGATCGGGCGGCCAAAGCCGTGTGGAGCAGTTTGGAAACTTACCCCGCCATATCGTACCCGAGCCCGCGGGGGCAGGTGCGGCCAGCTGCGGCCCGCACCTGCCGGCTCATCCCTGTACCGCAGCTGCTGCAGCTGCGGCGGCAGCACCGTCGGCCCCCCGCAGCGCTGCGGCCCGCCGGCCGGCCGGACGGATAGGTAGAAAGATGGATGGATTGCTGTCCGCGATAATTTCGGGTCGAGAAGGAAAAAAAAGTTTAGACGATGATGCTGCTGCTGCTGCTGATGATGAAGGTGGTGGTGTTGGACCGTTCGCTAACAAACTGAGGGCGCTGTCGGATCCCTCCCACTTCCTTCTCTCCCTCCCCCTCCCTTTCTCTCGCTCTCTCGCTCTCTCTTTCTCTCTCTCTCTCTCCGAACGTTTGTCGAGATATTAGTTGTGGCGGAATCACAGTGGTGGAAAGTTTAAATATAAATGGGGGGCAAACAGCGAGAGATGTTCGCCGCCGCCGCCGCCGCTGCTATAAAAGCAGAGCGAAAGAATGGTCGCGGAAAAGTGGATTGGCTGGCCGTGGGGGAGCAGAGCCGGGGGACGGGATCACATCCATAATCGCTCCTATGCCGGCTTTCCTTTGCTTTTTTTGGTTGGTTGGGTTTTGGGGGGCCTCCGCCCCCCTGCTCCCCCCTTTGGCGCGTCCATCGATGGTGGGAGGGGGCGGGGGGCGGGGCGGATGGGAGGGGGGAGGGGCCTGCCGAGCCCTCGCGTTAACACCGCCGCCGCAGCGCCACCGCAGTCCGCGAAATCCTCATCAAACAAGTCCGCGCGGGCGACGCTCGTCGGCTGCACGTGCTGCTTCGTGCACCGCCGCACGCACGCTGCACGCACGCTGCACGCACGCTGCACGCACGCTGCACGCATTGCTGCACGCACTCCCAGATAAACGCGGATGAGCTGTCCCCAGTGACGGAGCCATGATATCCGAGAGCGTATACGGAATTTGTGTATGCGTGTGTTGGGAAGCCGTGGTGCCACCAACCGCTATCCTCCCCCCCCCCCCCCCCCTCCGCTCTCTCTCTCTCTCACACACACACACACACTCTTCTCTCTCTCTCTCTCCTTCCTTGCCCCGAGCCTTCCAGAGCCGCGCCTCCAAAAACGTTACCTAATTTATGGAAGGCGCTGTATAAGGAACAAGTTTTGCGGAGGCGCCTGGAGAGTAAATAACTGCTTTCTTGCGCGTGAGTGAGTGCGAGAGAGAGAGAGAGGGGACGACTCAAATTACGGGCCCTGCCCCCCCCCCCTTACGCCCTTATATATCACCGATCGCTCCCCTCCCCTCCACTGCTAGCCCCGATGCTGGCCAGCAGAGATATACTGCAAGCAGACAGCCCGGCTGGGTCCGCGAGGAGAGGGGAGGGGGGAGCAGACGACAACAAGTCGACGGGCATTGCCTTGCCGCTGCGCCATGGCCCTGTGTGTCTGTGTGGGTGTGTGGGTGTGAGCGGGACGTTGGACCACGTCTCCGCAGGTGAGATATATATCGCTGGCTCGCACGCTCCGCAAGCGCCGCGGCTGCCGCCGCCAGCGGGAGGGGTGGGAGGGTTCAACAAGGGTTCAACGCCTTGTACACGCCATTTGTTGCCGCTCGTGCCACCGTTTTTTTTTTTTGTTTCCTTAAGGATTTCCTTATGTATACGGAAAAAAACCGGCCGAAAACTCCGCAAATGTTTCTTTTTTTAGGTAGATTTTTTTTTTAAATAGTGTAGGCTTGAAATATTTTCGTGATTTTCATCCCTACATTTAACAAGCCGTGTGACCTCTGTTCTCTGCCTCTCTCTCTCTCTGTCTCCGGGAGTGGGCCGGGGTCGTTCCCCGTTATGGCTCGTATTGTGTAGGCAGTGTGTCGGCACGGAATGGCCCTTGGGGGTCCCCCCCCCTCCCCCCTCAGGGTCAATACTCCCCCCTCCCCTCTCCTTTCTACCACCACCAAACCCAAAGTTTATGCGTGCATAGATCGTTTAGTTTGATGCGGTATTTTATTGGCAACTTTGCCTCTAACTTTTAGGGGCAAGTTTCAAATGCAGCTAACATAAAACCAGATAGACGTAAATAACGTATCTCCGATTTTTCGGGAATGGCACGGCGTCACCCGGGAGCACTTATAACTAATAAGAGGAAGTATTTCTTTGGCTGGTTTGGCGGTCACGACAAAAAAATAAAATAAAACAAGACATGAACATGAATATGAATAATTATGAGGGAGGTGGCGCTGTCACCGCTGCACCTAATGTCAGGGGGGGCGACGCCCGCGGTGCGGACCAACTTGCAGACTTCCGGAGTGGACCCCGGGGGGTAGGCGCCAGGGGGGGGGGGACAGGCGCCACGTGGACCCCGTGTGCGGCGACGGAATACCAAAGTGGCGTGCGGTCTGCAGGCCGTGTGTGGCCGCCCCGCGCCGCCCGCTGTACATTCCTCTCCCCTCTCTCTCTCTCTCTCCCTCTCAGCCCCTGCGGTCGGGTGGGTAGGCCGCACGGCCGGCAGCGGCGCGCGGCGCGCTGCCTACCCCGCCAGCTGCAGGGGCTCCACACCGCACTCCGCGCTACACTGCCGCAGGGCGACACTGATTACCGATCAGCGCTTCCCATCATCATCATCCAGTGATTACGAGTCATCATCACCGACTGCCCAGTGATTATCGATGATCACTGCCATCACACACGTGTAATTACGAATTATGAGATCATCGCCACCATTCCTTACCACACCTCAGTGACTAGTATGATAATAATAATAATAATATTTTTTACGATTATTATATTACATTATAGTATTATAATTTTAGTCAGTTGGATTAATGATTTTTTTTGAGAGTGCACTAGTGATAGGTTAGCCGGCCTGATCCCGTGCCGTGTAGCTCCAGCGGCCCGCCCTCAGCACGCGCGCGGGGACCTCTTGTAGCCCCCGCAGCCCCCGCAGCCAAATGTATTCAGACAATACCGCGCCCCTTCTGCTCAGGTTATCTTTATGAATCAGACCGCCGCGCCGGCCGCCGAGGCCGCAGCCGCCGTGCCTCTTCGCCCTGACAGCCCCGCAAAGTCAACGTGTTCCTCCCTCCTGCGTACCTGCCGCCGCCGCCGCGCCCGCCCTGCTCTGTGTAGGCCGCCCACTTGTATTACCTTTCCTGTCTCTCTCTGTCTCCCGCCCCCTCCTCTTCTATTTCTTGCTCTGTCTCTCTCTCTCTCCTCTTCCCAATCCCCCCCATGCTCGGGGCCTGCCTCGCCTCGCCCCTGTACACTGAACGTTCCACTGCTGAGATCGACTCTGTAGAGGTTGTAAATTTTTTCATCTTTCTTCCTATAGTTTTTTTTTAAGTGGAAGGGTGGTGGCAGTGGAAAGGGTGGGGGAGAGTACTTTTCTGACGACATTTATTGTTGAAAATTTTGGATTAAAAAAAAATCTGACCGTCCAAACATTCTCACTTCTGTGTAGTTTTTAATTTATTTTTGCCTGTTATCACGGCCAGTAATGTGTATATGTGTGTATACGCGCGTGCTTGTGAGTGAGTGTGTGTGTGTGGGTGTAGGCGCCGCAGCGTGCGCGAGCAATTTCAATACGGAGGGGTGGGGGGGGGGGGGGGATGAAATGTTGAGGTGGTCCAGGCTTGCGGCGCGCGCAAACGGCATGACGGCCGAGATTTGTGAGCGCGTCGGTGGTATTTCGTCGGGACCGGCGGCTGCGGTAGCGGCAGCGGCTGCGGTAGCGGCGGAGGCAGCGGCGGTAGCGGCAGCGAAGGTGTGCCATAAGCCATAAAGCGGAAGCAAGTGCTCGCGGCAGCGTCGCTCCACGCGGAAGCTAGAGCCGCCGCCGCGGGACGTGTGCGGGCTGTGTGCGTTTGTGTGTGTGTGTGTGTGTGTGTGTGTGTGTGAGAGAGAGAGAGAGATTGGTTTTGCGCCAACGACGTACAGTTTGCCCCGGGTAGGACGGCGACGGCGGTTTCGCTCTTGGCCATTCTGCGCGACGTACGCGTTGATGGCGGCGGCGGCGGCGGTGGCCGACAGCTTATCAACATCGCGTCGTCGACACCTGTTATCACCAGATCACTCACACACACACACACACACGCCCCCTCCCCTCTCCCCTTAATTGATTAAAGAGCTCTGCTCGCGGTGCCGTGCAGGCGATTGTGTTTTCCCGACCGCTATGCACTCGTTGGGGGTGGGGGCGGGGCTTACACAAAGAGCTGGACGGGCGCGCGCTGCTTGTCAGAGAAAGAAAGAGAGGGAGGGGAGGAGGGGGAGGGAGAAAGAGAGAGAGAGAGAGGGAGAGACAGCTCGAGTGTGCGTCTGTCAGGTCTCGAACAACGCCGCCGGGCACCGGGCTGGGTGAATCCGCGTACGTATATTCAGCGCAAATTCCGACTGCGGTAATAGCGTTGCAGAAATTTACCTTCACGCAAAGAAATTTTAAAAAAAATTGAATGCACGCTTGATCCAAAGTTTGAGATCTAAACCGCAAATTATTCGCCGCGCCAAACATAAGTACATAGTATGCTTGGCCTAAGCTCGGAAATCTTTGGCCTCTCTCTCTTTTTCCTTTTCTCCGCGCATTTTAGTATATATTATATACTTTCTACCGGCCATTGCCTTGTGAAGCGCTCTCTCTCTCTCTCTCTCTCTCTCTCTCACCGTCGGGCTCGGCACATCGCTAGCACACACACACACACAGCATGGTTTCTCCCGCTTCCTGTGTGTCACGGCTCTGTATCGCCTCCGGCAGCTCTCTGTGCCGCACCAAAGCCTGTGGAGTTCGCGGCGCGGCTTGCGGCCGGCCTCCCACTGTCACCCGGCGCCGGGCACCCGGCCTGCACGGCAGCAGCAGCGGCGGCGGCGGCGGCGGCGGCGGCTTCCCTGCTGCCGTTCTCTCTCCTCATTCCGTGCCCCCGGCCCTCCGCCGCCGCCCCGCTTCCCCCTTGGGCCGTGTCCAGTTAGAAAATTGGGGCTCGGGGGCGCCCGCCTGCCTCCCCCTCCGCTCTGCTGCTGCTGGTACGGTGTGTTATACTAAACTGCTTCAAGGGGGCGGTGGTGGCGGCGGCGGCGGGGTCGCAGGGGTGCGACTAGAGGGGGCGCAGCACAACTCTTGCTCACTGGGGTACGCAAGGGAAAGAGACGGGGTTGGTGGAGAGAGAGAGAGAGAGAGAGAGAGACGGAAAGGAGAAGTTTCTCGTACTCGTACCAAACAGAAACTTTTTCTTTAAAAAAAAATTGTTAAAAATAATTTTTATTTGCCGCAGCTGTCCGCGCCACACACACACACACAGATATCAAGTGATATTGAACTGGCTGTTTGGTCACGGTGACAGTCTGACACTGGTGCCCCGTTATGTTTTTATGTTTTTTCCCTGTGTGTTTTCTTTTTTTCTTTTTTCGTCTTTTTTTCCCTGCCGCCTGAGCGCAGGCTGCAGCGCCGCTCCCGCTCCCATTGCACGGTCCTCACGCTCCCCTGCGTCCTCTCTACCCGCGATTTGATGAAAAACGGGCGCCGCCGGTACAACGACGACGGGAGGCGGGGGGGGGGGGGGGCAGGGGGGGGGGCAGGGGGGCAGGGGGGGGGGCAGGGGGGGGGCTGCAGGGCCGCGCCGCTGAGCCGGCGGGTACCGCGTGCGACGCCCCAGTGCATTGAGTTCCTCCCACATTACGGCCCGGCGTCGGCCCTCTCTCCCCGCGGGGAGTCACAGGTCCGGGCCCCGCTAACACCGCTACCACCGCTACCACCGCTACCACCGCTACCACCGCTACCACCGCTACCACCGCTACCACCGCTACCACCGCTACCACCGCTACCACCGCTACCACCGCTACCACCGCTACCACCGCTACCACCGCTACCACCGCTACCACCGCTGCCACCGCTACCACCGCTACCACCGCTACCACCGCAGCTGCCGCAGGGCCATGCAAGGCCTGATGCCGCTGGGCTCCCCACCGCCGCCGGTCCTGGAACCCCCCCCCCCCCCTGGACGGTGTCTGCCGGGAATGAGCTGCCGAAAATGTGTGTGTGTGTGTGGCCACGCCCCGCCGCTTTGTCCGAGCTCCTCGAGGGCGAGGCTGTCGGGGGCTGCGGGGGCCGCGGGGCCCCCGCAGCGGATCATGCGCGGCGCCCGCTGTGTCTCGCCAGCGCCGGCCTGGACCCTGGGCAGCGGCGGAGTGCCGCCCCCGGGGCCCCCCTCCCTGCTGTCCCGGGCTAGGCTGGGCCGACGGCCGGCGTCCCCCCCCCCCCCCCCCTGCGCTGCCCTGCCGTCGCCCCTGTTGAAATGTCTCATAAGGCCGTGGCCGCCGCCGCTGCGTGCTCAAAGGCTGCGCAAGGAACTCTGCTTGACTGGGCACCAAAGGCCCCGCCGGGGCCGGGCGCTGGAGCCGTTGTTGGAGCCGTTGCTGGAACCGTTGCTGGAACCTTTGTTGGAACGGTCGCTGGGGCCGTCGCTGGAGCCGTCGCTGGAGCCGCGTTGCTGGAGCCTCCAGGCCGGCTCTGCGGCCGCGCCCAGCACGGCGCCGGCGTCGGCCTCCGACTGTCGCATTCATTGCCCCTCGACCACCTTTGCGAATTATGCCCGACCCAGCGGCCTTAGACATTCCAAACAAGCCGAGTGAGGGGAGAGGGGGGGGCTGCGGGAATGAGAGTCTGGAGGGGAGGGGGTGCCGGCTGTATCGGCGCGGCCACCAACTCTCGGAAGGCGCCGCCGCCGCCGCCGCCGTGCCGGATCGTTCGCGAGTGGCGTGATAGTTTTGGGACTTATGTAAATGCCGGCCATTCGAGCCTGGAATGGATGGCGGCGGCTGGAGGCCGGCCTGGAGGCGCTGCTGCTGCGGCCGCCCTCACGCGGAGGCAAGGAGGTCCCCCCCCCCCCCACGACCTTCATCGCTGCCGAACACGGAGGACCCTGCAATTGATACCGCCACCACCAGCAGAATGATGCATATTCATATTGCAGTCCGGCCACGCCCCCCCCTCCCCCTCTCCTCTACGTGACACTGTTGGCCGGAGGGCGGGGTCGTTAACTGCAGTCCGACGGAGGGGCGTGTTCATGCAGAGAGAGAGAGAGAGAGAGAGCATAGCAGCCCCGCTTAGTCGTGCTCTATCAATACCCGACAATGCGGTTTTGTCCGCACTGTTCTTTTTTTTGTTTAAAGAATAAATAAACGAAAACAGTGGCGTAGTATCGCTCGTATATACACACCGCAATAACAGGTTTGGCGCTGCGCCGCGCCGCCGTGTGTCGCACGCCTTTTGTTTACGTCGACCAGAAGCCCTCACAAACATCCCCATCGGGTGGCCGCCGTACAGCTGAATGCACCAATTTGGGGTCGATGTAACAATTTGTGTGTGTGGAGGTGAGGAGGTGAGGGAGGGGGAGGGGGGGGAGGCAGGTGTGTGCGCATAGTTCCAGGGCCGTGATCCGTGAACAAAGTTGAGTGACTCCGACGTTCCCTTACGACGCCCTCCCCTCCCTCCACACCCCGCCGGTGTTACGAGGCCCCCCGCGCCCCCCCTGCGCCCCCTGCTCTTCCTACCCTCCCCCTCTCGCGGCCCGCTCCTGCTTGCAGTTTGTGGATTTGTTGGAGAGACTAGACCGTGATTAAATTGGGGGGGGGGGGGCGTTTGGAGCGCTAGGCAAGTGTTATAGCAGCCGCTGTAACCAACTCCTCGCCGCGCGCGCGCGCGAGAGAGAGAGAGAGAGAGAGAGAGAGAGAGAGATGGAGAAAGACAGACGGGGAGAAGGAGAAGGAAAAGAGAAAGAGGCGGGGAAATGCAGTAATAAGCAAACTGGATTTATTTTTTATTTTCTTTGTAATGCGTCGTCGTGATAACCTTTTTTTTTGTTGAACTTACCAACAACAACAACTGATTTTACACCCGAGACGCCCTGTTCTGTTCGCTGTGCCGTAACCCTTCCCGGCCGCCCCCCCCCCCCCCCCCCCCGCCTAATGACTCGCCGGGTACCCCCCCGACTCGGCGGCGGCGAGGTTTTCAATGACTTTTCGTCATGAATAATCAAGGCCGTGAAAAGCTTTGGCGCTTTCTTTCATACTCCTTTCTTTGGTTTCCGACCTCGCCGCCGCCGACGCCTCGCGCTCTAATCCTTCCCCCTCTTGCGCGGCGAGTGCTACAGTGCGAGCTACAGTATGAGCTACAGTATGAGCTACAGTGTGAGCTACAGTGCGAGCTACAGTATGAGCTACAGTGCGAGCTACAGTGTGAGCTACAGTATGAGCTACAGTGTGAGCTACAGTGTGAGCTACAGTATGAGCTACAGTGTGAGCTACAGTGTGAGCTACAGTATGAGCTACAGTATGAGCTACAGTGTGAGCTACAGTGTGAGCTACAGTATGAGCTACAGTATGAGCTACAGTGTGAGCTACAGTGTGAGCTACAGTATGAGCTACAGTGTGAGCTACAGTGTGAGCTACAGTATGAGCTACAGTATGAGCTACAGCAGGAGCTGCAGGGGCATGCAGCATTAGCAAAGGGAGCGGCCGGCCAGGCGGAAGGAGAGTACGGGGCGCGGGGCGGTGAAACAGTGCGCCCGGGAGAGGGAGAGAGACGGGCAGCGCAGCGCGGGGCACCCGAGAGAGACAGGCGGCAAGGGAGAAAAAAGAAAAAAACACGAGCTGGAAGGACAACAAATGAGCTGCCGGCTGGTCTGGCCACCGCGCGCTGCTCGGGCTGGCTGCTCGGGCTGGCTGCTCGGGCTGGCTGCCGCCCGCCCAGCAGAGATAGTTAGAAGCGAGTCTTTTTCGCAAGTTTTAGTTGGCGGAGCGCAGAGAGGGCGGTGCGAGTTCCAAAGATTCCCTCTCCTCCTGCATGTAATTAGTCTAGGAACGCGGAGCGAGCTGAGATTGGGGAGGGGGGGGGGGAGGGGGAACAACACGAGACAAGGAGAGAGAGGGGGAGGAGGAGAGGGGCAGTAGGCATGTATTAGTCACACTTGGACTGTCGTTTCGCTAATGTTGCGACAGTTTGTTACTTTGGCCGTCGCGGAAGACTGAGAAAGAGAGTGAGAGAGAGAGAGAGAGAGAGAGAGAGAGAGAGAGAGAGAGAGGGAGCAAGCGTGAGGAGTAGAGTAGAGCAGGCGGGGGGGGGGGGGGTCGGGGTTGGAAACGAAAGTAAAACAGGAAGAATGCGACGAGAAAAGGAGGTTCAATCTCTTTTTCGGCCGAGCAGGAAAGTTTCAACTGCTGTCAAGCGTTTGGCTTGTCGGGGAAATTGTTTTTCTGTTGGCTTTCTGTCGGTTTCGCCCGCCGGTCTCGCCGCCGCGTGTTATGGGGGTGTTGGTATCGGTGTGGGCGTGGGGGTGTCGACAGCCGCAGCTTAGCGTTGTGGAGGGGGTGGGGGGGCTGCGGAGGGGCTGCGGGGGCCTCAACAGGTGTATAGCAGGGGGGGGGGAGAAGGGTCGTTACCTATCTCCTGCAAACTATGCAAACTGCGCGCCACTAGCCGATATCCCGGGCCAAACTCTCTCTCTCTCCCTCTCTCTTTCTCTCTCCCTCTCTCTCTCTCCCTCTCTCTCTCTCTCTCTCTCTCGCGCGCGCGCGCGCTGCGTGGCGCGGCGTGGCGGCAACCGAAGTCGTTTCGGTGGCGGCGGCGGCGGAATGGGTGTGGGTTGTCGCCGCCGCCGCCGCCGCCGCCGCCTCGTCCACGAACCTACGTACCGCTGCGTTACCCTGTCCTGCTGCCCCGCACAGCCCTCGTCCTTGCTCTGTCCGGTCTCGCGCTAAAAAGCGACCCCGGAAAGGAGTGTCCTCTCCCTCTCCCCCTCTCCCTCCCCTCCTCTCCCTCCCCTCCTCTCCCTCTCCCTCCCCTCCTCTCCCTCCCCTCCCTCCGGCCCGCCGAGGGGTGTCCAGTGTCTCACGGCAGGCGGTGACCCTCCTCACGGTGCCGGCGGCGGTCTCTGTCTGTTTGCGATGCAAAGCCCCCCCCTCCCCCCTCTCCTCCCCCTCCCCTCCTCCTCCTCTTCCCCTCCGGAGAGGGACCCTCGTCGTCCTCCGGGCAGCGGGGGGCAGCAGGGACACCATTAGTCACAGCAGTCGCATTTTAATGCCCCGACAAGAGTCCTGGAGGAGGCACAAGACGACAGGGCGCGGCGGGCAGGGGGTGCGAATGGCCACCGCCCCCCGCGGCACCGCGGCACGGCCTATGACCCCCCCCCCCCTCCACCCCGGCACCCGTAGGGGGCAGCAGTAGGAGCAAGCCGGTAGGGGAGGGGGGGGGGCTCTGAATATTGTGATATATCTGTGCCAGGCAGCGGACCTCGGCCGCTGCAGCAGCTACAGCTACCACACGGGGAGGGTTAAGCGGGCAGGGAGCGGCCTGCCTTGGGAGCTGCACCCCTCCTCCTCTCCCCTCCCCTCCCCTCCCCTCCCCTCCCCTCCCCTCCCTACCACATCTTCAACCTTCCAAACGCACCGCCGGTTTGTTCACGTAAATCGGAGCGGGCCGCCACGCATTCTATGTGCCCCACTACTCACTCTCTCTCTCTCTTACAACCACACTCTCTCTCTCCCACTTACACTCTCTTTCTCTCACTCCATCCCCCTCTCCATCCCTCTCTCTCTCTCTCTCTCTCTCTCTCACTCTCTCTCTCTCTCTCTCTCTCTCTCACCGCGGCGCGGCTGCGGCTGTTTTTCAAACGGAACGAGGAGCGGAACGGCCGTGCCCGGCCGGCCGTAAGGAGTGCGAGAGAGACGGCGGCGCGGTGGTCTGTTTGTGCAAACAGTTCTCTGGTTGCGAGAAAACGGATCGGGCGGCGGCCACGACCAGTATTCGAACCCGCGTCGTGTGTGTGTGTGGGGCTTGTTATCCTGTTTAGGGGCGTCCCGGGAGGGGGGGGGGGGGTAGGAGAGGTGGGTGGTAGTCATCCGTCTAGGGCTCTCTAGTGCTGCCATTCCACAAATGGATTGGAGTGTTGCGCCGTGTCCCGGGCTGAAGGGACGATGCCGCGACGGGGTATGAGAGCGAGAGAGAGAGAGAGAGAGAGAGAGAGAGGGAGAAGCAGGGCAGTGCTCTTTATGGCAGGTGTGTAAATTAGAACCCGAACATAAAAGGGGGAGGGAGGGAGACACAGACATAGAGAGAGAGAGAGAGAGAGAGAGAGAGAGAGAGAGAGAGAGAGAGAGAGAGGGCGTGGGCGGGATGCTGATGAGTTACGTGTGTCGTGTATCCTCGCCGTCATCGTCATCATCGTCATCTCCCTATCCCCTCTCCCTCTCTCTCTCTCTCTGTCCCTCTCTCCCCATCTCTCTCTCCCCCCTCTCTCTCCCTCTCTCTCCCTCCTCTGTCTCGGTCGTAATATATTTCGGGGGCCGTCAGTGAGGCAGTAATACGTACACAGACAGGGGGGCGGCGGCGCGTCGCCTGTACCTGTTTTAAGGGCTCCGCCGCACCGCACCGCTCCGCACCGCTCCGCCCCGCTCACTGCGCGGCCCGCTCTACTACTGTTTTTATTTTCCCGGAGGTACGGCTCTGCGGAGGGTTTGGAGGAATAGGTTGGAGTGAGAGGACTGCCCCTCCTGCCCGTGTGTGTGTGTGTGTGTGTGTGCTCCTAGAAATGATGATTGCAACAACGACCTCGCGTCGACTGGTGTAAGCGTGTATGTGTGTATACGTCCGTGGTTAGGTGCCTATCTTGGCGTATATATGTGTGTGTGTGCGCGCGCTCCCGTAGATTTCCGAGAAACACGTATGCGTATCTCTCTCTCTCTCTCTGCCTCTCTGTCTCTCTCTCTCTGCGCCCCGGAACCGAGCAGAAACGTTTGATGCAGCAGGTGACTGCGATTGGAAGCGAGCCGCTGTTGCTGCGGTTCTGTGTGTTTGCGGTTTTGCGGACCACTCCCTTCCCGCCTCCGCCCCTCCGCCCTCGCCCCCCCCCTCCTCCCCCTCCTCCCCCTCCTCCCCCTCCTCCCCCTCCTCCCCCTCCTCCCCCTCCTCCCCCGCCTCCCTCCGATCCGCGCTGCTTTCGTTGTTTGTCCACTGGCTGCGGTGGCGTTCGTCTTGTTGTGTCGTCTGCCGGCTGATTCCGAACACTTGCTGCTGCCTCCGTATAGCCCTGTCTCTGTTGCACTCGTAAGAAAGCGTGAGAGAGAGAGAGAGAGTGTGAGAGAGAGAGAGAGAGAGAGAGAGAGAGAGAGAGTCCGAGTGCATCGCTCTGCTGTGTGCGGCCGCCGGCCGTGAGGGGATGGGGGCAGCAGATGGCCTCGCTGACCCCCGTCTTCTACGGCGACTTAGAAAATACTGTAGCACACAGGCATTGAGGGTGTAACAGCTTTGAAGTCTGATAGTTTTTTTAAAATTATTTCTTATTGGTCCGACCTGTCCCCGCCTCTTGTGGGTCAGCAGGTCCCACACGGTGGGTGGTGGTGAGGGGTGGGGGGCGCTGAGGGTGCCGAGGGGGCTGCGGGGGCTCCGGTCCGGGGCGGCACGTCGACGCGTTGTCCGGCGGACAGCAAAAGGGTGGGCAGAGTTGGCGGCGCGGCCTGACAGGCTGGGCCAGGCGGGGCCCCAGGGCTGCGGGGGCCCCGCGGGCACAAGGGCGCCGGAGCCGCTGCCCCGGTCCTGCCGAGGGCTTAACTAGCGACGGATTAGATGGGAAATCCTCTTAAATACGGACCCGGCGCTGCCGCTACTGCCGAGTTAATGGAAAGAGCAGAGCGCGGCGCCGTGCTGCTGGGCTGTGAGTGCCCGCCGTGCCCCCCGTGGCCCCCGCGCCCCGCCCGGGCCGAGAGGTTCGGCGACTGCGATTGTGTTTCTGTTTCTGCTGAGCCATAATAATGGGCGTCCGAGGTCCGGCGGTCCAGCGCTCCCGCCTCGCGCGGGGCCAGAGGACAGACTGGGGCTCTTGTCTGAATTTTTACGGTCGGCGACACACGACGGAAATTCGAGAATTGTGGGTGCAGATAACGATCGTTTCCTTCTCCCACTTCTGTCTCTATCTCTCTCTCTCCCTCTCTCGCATGCAGTCCCATATCTCGTTTCTCCCTCCCTCCCCCCCAATTCTTTGGTTTTGGTCGAAGGGATTGGACTCATATACTTTTGAGTTGGCCAGCTCCTCCGGCCTTCTCTCCATCTGATTTATTTTTTCCCCTGAGAGCGAGGACGACTGGGGAAGTTGTCCAACAACTCCGGCCGGCTGAGCCGGTCCGGTGACAGCGTGGCCTCTGCTCCTCCCGCCGCGTCCTTACTCTCATGGCCCTTGCAGCGGCGCAGGCGGCGCGGAGGGAACATGCGGGGCACCAGAGCGTCCCTCTGAGGGCTCTCACTCCTTCTCCCTCTCTCTCTCTCCCGCTCTCTCTCATACACACCTTTAATCGCGCTACACGTGCGGAACCGGCCCGGTTTTCGCGAAACTCTCGCCGCCGCCGCCACCACCTGCCTTCTCGCGCATGACTTCAGCCGAGAAGCGCGTTTTAAAAGGCGCCGCAGCAAAATTTTTTCTTTCTTTTTCTTTTTTCCCTCTTTCTGACCTTGGGCGTCCTTTTTCTGTTGGGCGCGTGCTTATTGCTCCGCTTGCAGGGCACATCGGGACTTATCGGTTTATTGGTCGACTTAACCGGTTGGCGGCCTGTGCGTGGCGCGCGCGGCCTTCCGACTCCTTTCTCCTATTTTTCCTTTTTTTCCTTTTTTTCCCTTCTTATTCACCCCCACCCCACCCCTTTGTCCTTTTTTTTTGTCGCACCTCTCCATCCGTTTCTCCGGCCGGCCGGGCGCCCGCCGCTCGCAGGGTGGGCAGCGGGGGGGCGGCCGTGGGGGGCGGCCGTGGGGGGCGGCCGTGGGGGGCGGCCGTGGGGGGCGGGCTGCCTATGCAGCTCCTGCCGGGCGCTGAGCGCAGGGCGGCGCGGGGCGGCGCCGAGGGCCGAATGACAGCGCTGTCACAGACAGACGGGCCCCACACGGCCCCACACGGCCCCCCACGGCCCCCCACGGGGCCCCCACGGCCCCACACGGGGCCCCCACGGGCGCACGTGCTGTAGTCTCCAGTCGGTGGTGGGGCATCCCCATCCATCCAGCCGCAACGCGATAACAACTCTGTGTGTGTGTGTGTGTGTGCGGCCGACAGACGCACCGTTATCAGCCGGTTATCAACGCGCGCACACACACACAACACGCACGTACAAGGGGAGGGGAGAAAAAAAGACAATACTGTAGAAAACTCTATTTTTCTTATTTTTTAAAAAATTGACAGCAATATTTGTGACACGAGTTTTCCTAAACAATGTTTGGGTTGTGGTTGGGTTTTTTTCGAAAAAAAAAAAAAAATAATTTAATGATACAGGGGGTAAAATTTTAAATAATAATCTGATATTAGCTGTGTCCGGGGAATAAAATAAACCCTAAAGGCCTTGCGGGCTTCACTGTATAGCAGGCCGCGCCCAGCCCTTTTTTAAAATAATGTTTTTATTCCGTTTGCTTTCGCGTCGCGCGTTTAGTTTTGAGTGAGCGGTGGTGCGCCTGGAGTGTCCTCGCCCCGTGTGCAGCCTCCCCCCCCCCCCCCCTCCCTGCGCGGTGGCGGCAGAAGGTCGCGGCTCGAGGCCGGCGGCCCAAGTTTTCTTTACGAGGGTCGTCGCTGCGGTAGTGCGCCGCGAAGAGCGGGGGAAAAATAATTTGGAGGGCCTAGGCGAGGGGCGGGCTGCGGGCTGGCAGCAGGAAGTCTCTCGGAGAGTGGAGGAGGAGGCAGCCGCGGCCCTCCACAACTCTCGGCCGCGGTCGCAACATTTTTCCAACGCTCCTCCTTCTCCGCCTCCTCCTCCTTCTTCTTCTTCTTCTCCTCCTCCTCTTCTCCGGGTCGCGGCCGCGGCTCCGATCAGGTCGCGGCCCGCGGACCCCCCGCGGACCCCACGCGGCCCCCCCGCGGAGCTGTGAGTGTGGCCAGCTCCGGGTAGTTTGGCCGGAACAAATTCAGATTTTTGTTTCTGACGAGAACATTAAACCTAATTCCTTTTTTAAAAAAATCTGTGCTCTCGCGTCGGAAACCCCCCAGCGGGTTCAGCTTCAATTTTTGTGTGTGCGTGAGAGAGAGAGAGAGAGAGAGAGAGAAAGTGTGTGTGTGTGTGTGTGGTGGGTGAAATGTTGGTTCTTTGCTTGCGATATGGAGGCATGGCGTCGCTGCCGGCAACAGGCTGCATTTCTGTGCCATGACAGAGCGAGAGAGAGAGAGAGAGAGAGAGAGAGAGAGAGAGAGAGAGAGAGAGAGAGACGACGAGGCAGACAGAGAGGCGGACAGGCAAACAGAGAGAGAGAGAGAGAGAGGGAGGGGGGGGGATGAAGCGAGAGGGGGAATAAATAGGAGACACGCGGTACCGGCGCGGACCGTCGGAGTCACGGCCGGAGGTGGGGAGGCCGCCCCGCGCCGCCGCGCGCCGCTGCAGCAGAGCAAGGCGAAATATTCGGAAAATGTCTGGGATTTTTGCCTTGATTCAGTGGCACCTAAAGCCGTTTCCTGCGCGTCGCGCCGCCCGGCGGGGGGGAGGGGGGGAGGGGGGGTCTACTGAAGGACGCGGAAGGTGGAGGAGGAGGAGGAGGAGGAGGAGGGAGGGAGGGAGGGAGGGAGGGAGGGAGGGAGGGCACACTGGCGGGTTCCTCCGGGGGCGTCCCGTTCCATTTAGAAAGGAGGAGTTGGCATTCGGCCGCCCCTCCTCCCTTCCCCCTCCACCACCACCACCACCACCACCCTTCGCTGCCCAGCGTCCAGGTCAAAGACGAAACCGACGACGACTTTGGCGGTCCCCAGGTAGGGGCGGGGCGGGGGGTTTGGGGGGGGGGGCACTCGTGTAATAGACCTGTCAGCGGCACGCCACGACGGCGACAGCTTCTCGTCGCCGGCCCCGCGACGACGCCGACGTCGACCCCCCGCCGGCGATCTCCCCGCGAGGTCCCCGACGACGACGACGCCCGTGCGCTGACTTCCCCGTCGTCACGGCACGCGGCGCTGCGGGGGGCAATCCCGGACCAGGCCTGAGGCTGAGCGCTATCTCTCTTCAACTCTCTCTCCCTCTCTCTCTTTCTCTCTCTCTCTCGCTCTGACATACGACATCACTGACCCTCTCCCTCCCTCTCTCTCTCTCCCTCTCTAACCGTCCATGTTTTATTGCCGCCAATAACCCATTTATATCGGCAGCCATATCTCCCTGAGAACGCCCCCTCCTCTCCCTCCGTTGCTCTACGCGCGCTAACTTTCCCTCTCTTCTTATCCGACCACCACCACCACCGCGGCCGGCAAATGTTCTTTTACGATGACGACGAAATAAATTGAAGGGAAAGGTGAAAAGACAGCCAGCGGCGCCGTGGCGGGGGAAGGGAGGGGGGGGGGGGGGGGGGGGGGGAGGGGGGGGGGGGGGGGGGAGGGGTAGGCTCGGCGGCCGACTCGTCCTTCCGGCCGACCCAACTAATTGTCACGTTGCGGCAGTTTCAAATTCTCCCGCGCGCTTCCGTCTCCTCCCGCCCAATCTTCTTTTCTTTTTCTTCTTTATTTTTCCTCGGGGTTTCGGCTGCTCACGTCCACGAGAGCACAGAGCGCCTCCGGCTCGGGTATAGGGGGGGGGGGCTGCCGGGACTGTGTGTGTGTGTGCGTGTGTGTGTGTGTGTGTGGCGAGTAATTTGCCTAGCGTTGGCCACACACGGGGAGTCACGTGACGAGACTAGCAGAAGACGCGGCAGAAAAGGGGGAGGGGGGGGGCCGTGATTCCCCCCCCCCCTCCCCCTCCCCTCCCCCTCCCCCTCCCCCTCCCCTCCCCTCCCCCTCCCCTCCCCTCCCCTCACCACCACAACCGGAGATGAATGATAGGGGCATGCCTTTAGGCTGCGCCATCTAATCCGCACCCAACTCTTATTCTCCGTCTCTCCCTCTCTCTTTCTCTCCTGCTCTGCCCCTTTTTCCTCCTCTCTCGCACTCTTTCTCTCTCTCTCGTCCTCCTCCTTCTTGCTTCTTTATCCCGTTTGCCGCGCGCTCTCTCCCGGTCTCCTCGCATCAGCAGAGAGACAGAGAGGGAGAGAGACAGAGAGGAGCGGAGGGAAAGAGAGAGAGACAGAGGGAGGGTTCATCCGCTCTTTGTCACGCCTCACACGGCCTTCCGTACCCCCGAGCTAAGAAAAAGGGTTCTCTATATCTCGCCGCCGGTCGGCTGGCTGGCTGGCTGGCTGGCTGGCTGGCTGGCTGGCTGGCTGGCTGGCTGGCTGGCTGGCTGGCTGGCGGCCGCTTCTCCGGTTCCGCCAGCCCCGCTGCCATCCCGGACCGGAAAGTAAGTTTTCCGTTATTTTTCGCGGCACTGGAATTTCTTCTTCATCGTCGGCCATTTGTCGAGAGTGGTTGTCGAGAGCGGCGACCCCCTGGGGCCCTCTCTGCATGCGGGGTCATACAAGTAGGCAAAGTGCACACGCACACAGACACGCCACACACACGCACACACACGCAGAGGTGCTAAGACGGCGTGCTCCGCCTGCCCCGGCGCTGCTGTCACGCAACAGGTGGCCGAACAGGGGACGGCGGCGCTCGGCCGAGCACGGCGCCGTGCCGCACCGCGCCGCCGCTCCACGGCCCCCACCTTTGTGAATAATAAAAATTATAAATTAGGTTTCCGGACGGCCGCCTCTGTCCGCCACTCCCTCTTCTCTTCAAGACTCATCACCTTCACAGAGTCGCTCTCTCTCTCTCGCTCGCTCCCACTCTTTTCCCCTGCCTCGCTCTCTCTCTCTCTCTCTCTCTCTCTCTCTCTCTCTCTCTCTTCCTTTCCCTCATTCTCTCTCTCTTCCTCTAGTTCAAACACCACACCTGGACCGTCCTCTGCGCACTGCTGCAGCAGTGAAGGGGTCCGGGGGGGCGTGCACTGCCGCATTGCACTGTGCGCAACACACACACACACACACACACGCTCTCACACACACACACACTCACACACATGCACACACTGGGTCGTCATCATCATACGAAGAGGTTAAGAGGTAACCCCACCCTCTTCCGTCTCGATGTCTTAGAGACATGCACATACTGATCCCAATTTTTTGGGTTCCGGAAACAAAATTAAATTGTTCTTAATCCCCTCCTGTAGTACCGCAGGCCCCTTTGTCTTTATCTTATTAATCAATTGTAATTAAGCGCGGCTCCGGCAGCTTTCGAGGCGCGGAAGTGGTGTTTATTTCCTTTTTTTCGCGGGGGCGGCGGAGAGCGTAGCCTGTTGGCACAACCCTCGGCAGTGTGTCCTGGCAGGTGTCCTGCGGGGCGGGGCCGCGGGGGCCGCGGGGGGCCGCGGGGGGCGGCGGGGGCCGCGGGGGGCGGCGGGGGCCGCGGCACTAACACAGTTACCGACTTGTTTCGAGTTGGGGGCGGAAAGCTCCTTATGCCGGTGCCGCGTCGATGTGGCCCCCGAGATGTAAGGGGGGAGGGGGCAGGGGCGGGAGCAGGAGGGGGGGGGGCAGGGGCGGGAGCAGGAGGGGGGGGGGCAGGGGCGGGAGCAGGAGGGGGGAGGGGGGCAGGGGCGGGAGCAGGAGGGGGGGGCAGGGGCGGGAGCAGGAGGGGGGAGGAGTTTGGTTGACGCATTTTAGTGTGGAGCGCCGCGCGTCGGAGGCGCGCACACCGGGCCGTCTGGAGAGTGATGGAGAGATACAGATGATGCTGTGTGTGTGTGTGTGTGTGTGTGTGTGTGTGTGTGTGTGTGTGTGAGAGTGTGTGAGAGTGTGTGCGTGTGTTGTGTGGGCGGCCTCCCCCGACTTTGACGGGGCACTCGTAGCAAAGCAATTACACAAGTCGGTCGGCTTGCCGCTGCCTCGCCGTCGGCGCCGTGCTGCTGGCGGTGCCGTCGTAAGAGTGAGAGGTGTCGGCGGCGGCTTCCTCGGCGAGGTCGCGCTGCGGCGGTGCCCCCCGCGACCCCCCGCGACCCCCCGCGACCCCCCCCCCCCCCCCCCCCCCCCCCCCCCCCCCCCCCCCCCCCCCCCCCCGCGGCAGACGCGGAGCCGCGAGGCCACTCCAAGGGTATTACCCGGGCACGCGGCGCTCGGCGCACGGCGAATACCCCACGAAAATATGTAGACGTACACCAAAGACGAGCGGGGAACGGGCGGCCCCCGAGAGCCGAGGGGGCGGCCCGCATAGTGCCTCCAGCACAGTAGCTCCGTCTCTCTCTGCCTCCAGCACAGTAGCTCCGTCTCTCTCTGCCTCCAGCACAGTAGCTCCGTCTCTCTCTGCCTCCAGCACAGTAGCTCCGTCTCTCTCTGCCTCCAGCACAGTAGCTCCGTCTCTCTCTGCCTCCAGCACAGTAGCTCCGTCTCTCTCTGCCTCCAGCACAGTAGCTCCGTCTCTCTCTGCCTCCAGCACAGTAGCTCCGTCTCTCTCTGCCTCCAGCACAGTAGCTCCGTCTCTCTCTGCCTCCAGCACAGTAGCTCCGTCTCTCTCTGCCTCCAGCACAGTAGCTCCGTCTCTCTCTGCCTCCAGCACAGTAGCTCCGTCTCTCTCTGCCTCCAGCACAGTAGCTCCGTCTCTCTCTGCCTCCAGCACAGTAGCTCCGTCTCTCTCTGCCTCCAGCACAGTAGCTCCGTCTCTCTCTGCCTCCAGCACAGTAGCTCCGTCTCTCTCTGCCTCCAGCACAGTAGCTCCGTCTCTCTCTGCCTCCAGCACAGTAGCTCCGTCTCTCTCTGCCTCCAGCACAGTAGCTCCGTCTCTCTCTGCCTCCAGCACAGTAGCTCCGTCTCTCTCTGTCTCACGCGCGTCGCCGCAGCCGAGGTGCGCGGAGAGAAAGAGGCAGTGCCGGACTTGAAGGATGCGCCGCTGGGTACATCTAGCTTTTAAAAACAAAGCGATTTTGAAAACCTATCTTATTATTTTTTTTAATTTCAGAAGTTAGACAAATCCTTTTTTTTCTTTAAAATGAAAAAGTTTGCGGAATTACGGTAAAATTTTCGTTTAGTGAAATGTTTGACTGTAAGTCTTTTCCTGAGCCTTACCGAGAGGGCGCGCGTGTGTGTGTGTGTGCGTGTGTGTGTGTGTGACGGCTGCTGGGACACACGGCAAGCTCACGCTGCACCGCTACGCCTCCGTCCCGTCAGCGTCCTCTGCTCCGCCTCCTCAGGCAGGTCCTGCCGCCGCAGCTGCCGCAGCTGCCGCAGCTGCCGCAGCTGCCGGAGGGCGGGCGGGCGGGCGGCTGTCCCGGGGGAGGGACGGAGAGGGAAGACGTGCCGCATATTCCTCCGGTCTGCCTCCCCCCTCCGGACACCCGCACTGCTCCCCCTTTTACACTGCCCTTTTCGAGCGTCTCTCTCTCTCTCTCTCGCTCCCCCACATTCCCCCTCGCTCTGTCTCCCTCCCTCCCTCACGTGTGCGTCGTATTTCCACCATGTTGTCGCTCCTTGGAGACGACGCCGTCGTCCGGGTCCGGTCTGCGGCCGGACGGACGTCGAGAGAGAGAGAGAGAGAGAGAGAGAGAGAGAGAGAGAGAGAGAGAGAGGCCCCGCCCTGTCGATATCGGTCCGTCCCAGAGTGTCCCTTGCCTCCCGCGGGAAGTCGACTTTTTGACGGGCCGCGTTAGTTTCTCTGTCGGTGTCTTCTGTCCTCCTCTAATTCTCGCCCCTCCCACCCCGTGCCGGGTGGGGGACAAGGACGGGCTGCGGACTGCGGCACGTACGGCCCCACCGGCCGCGGCCCCCGCATGGGCTAGGAGCGGGCAGTCTTCCCGTCTCTGTCGCTCTGCCGCGGGGGCCCGCCCCGGCCCGCCCCGCCGCGTGCGGGTGCGACAGAGCGCGCGAGAGAGAGGTCGGTCCGTGACGTGCGATGTGCCCTTCGAGCGGCCCAAGCATCACTCATGATTATTTCCCCCTGCTGGGCACGCCGGGGGGCTCCCGGCCGCTCCCGAACGCTGTGCCGTGCTGCCTTTACATGTATAGCTCCGTCCCTGTCGCACCCACGCCGTGCTGCGAGAGAGAGAGAGAGAGAGAGAGAGAGAGAGAGAGGTCCGAGCTGTCCGCCGACCAGCCCCGTCGCCTACGCGCGCTCGCGTAACAATTATTTAGGGAGCTTTCTGAAGCCGCTGAAGCAGCGGCGGCGGCGGACCTCTGCCTACAGTCAGGGCCTCGTGCGTCAGGAGGACCGGGCCGGCCACATCCGGCAGAGAGACAGAGATGACGCTCATGTTTTACTCACCAGGGACGGGAAAGCACTGGGAAATTTCAGTATGCATGCGAGTCTTTTTCGTAAAGGACGTAACGTCGTTCGCGTGATGGCTTCGTGACTATTCAAAGTGGAATCTCTCTCTCTCTCTCTCTCTCTCCGTGTCTCTGTCTCGCTCACGTTTCTGTCTCGTTGTCTCTCTGTCTCTGTTGGTCGTATATTTTGTGCCGGGAAAAGAAAAGAGGGAGAGGAAAAAAAAATATTTGTAGTGTGAGGGGGGCGGAGGGAGAGCTTGCAAGAGGTGATACCGAACGAGGCGGTGGCGGCGGCAGCGCGGTCTGTCGGCGACGCTCTGAAGCTGCGGCGGCCCCCGCTCACTTCCAGGATTAGAAGGCAGTGGACGACAAGAAAGCGGGGGTGGATGCCGGGGGGGGGGGGGGGGGGGCTTAATTGGATTCGCTTCCGCGGGGCGCCGCCGGTCCGGAGCCGGTCGGCCGGAGACATGAGGCCATGAGCGGAGCGGCGAGTGGGGGTGACACTCCACCGCTGCTGCCTGCCGGACACCGCCGGACCCCCCGCGGACCCCCCGCGGACCCCCCGCGGGGCCACGGCCCACGAGAGGGAACAGGAAACGCACAATGCGCCCCGTCCACTTGGCCCCTCATCCGTGTGGGGAGGCACGGCGGCCGCGTGCCGAGCCGAGAGGAAATATTATACGCGGCCCTCTCGGCCTCATTTGGAGGGGGGGAGGGAGGCACGTCCGAATCGCACAGTCCCCTCCTCTAGACAAACGTTTTAGCATTCCCCCCCCCCCCCCCCCCCTGTTGTTGAGGGTTTTTTTTTTATGTCTGTGTGTTTGTGTTTGCTTTGAGGGATTGTGTCCGCTCTCAGACAAGAATGTAGGAATTTACAAATATTTTTCTTTTTAAAATTTTGTGATTTTTTTTTTGTGATATGATGTATAGGTCTGACCTTGTTTTGTTTTGTTCTCTGTTGGCAGCGTCGCGTATTCGATACGAGATTACAAGCGGTAACATAGGCGGCGCCTTCGCGGTCAAGAACATGACGGGCGCCATCTACGTGGCGGGCGCCCTGGACTACGAGACCCGGAAGCGGGTGAGTCCCCGCTGTTGTTCCTGTTTGTTGTTTGTTCCTGTTTGTTGCCGCTCGTGTCCCGACGATTCTCTTTTCAGTGTTTTCAGAAAGCAGCAGGTGGAGATTCTCTGCACGGGATCCCTCATTCCAAAAAAAATTATTGTTCAAAAACAAAAAAAAAATCCATAAATTATTCTTTTTAAAGAGGTTACAAAAAAACACCTGCCACCCCCACCAGCAGGGTTGCCGGGCCGGATCGGCAGCTAAACTATTTTACATGACGGGACCTTTTTGCAGACGCGGCCGCCCGCGCAGCCGGCGGGAGTAATTTCATATCGCTCCCCCCAGGAATTGTCGCCGCCCGCCAGACCGGCCTAGCTCTGTCTCGCTCGCACCGCTGCGTTCCCCGCCGGAGCCGGCGGGCCGCTTGTCTCTGTCTGTCTGCCGCTGTGTGGGCGTGTGTCTCTTTCCCTCCTGCAGGCGCGGACCGCGCGCTGCTGTCGGTGCTGCCGTCGCTGCCCCGACCGACTTTTGCAAGGCGGATCGGGACAGAATGCTGAATATGTGATGCCCGTGCGGCACCTGGGCCGTGTGTGTGTGTGTGCGTGTGTGTGTGTGTGTGTGTGTGTGTGTGTGTGTGTGTGTGTCGTGGCGGCTCCCTGCCGGGGGGTTGGGCAGGCACCTGCCGTGCGCTGCGGTTGGTCGGGTTGCCTACCGCGGTCCGGCTGCCGCCGCGCCACCGGTTATGGTTACGGACCTAACCTAACCTAACCGCTCTTTAACAAGCTTCCTCCGTCTGACCCTCGCTGAGGGGGCGGCCGGTGTGTGTTTTCGGAGCGGCCTTGGGTTTGACCGGGGGTTGCATTTTCCGGGGGAGACGCGGCGGGGGGCGGAACCGGGAAAGGAGAGGAAGGAGGGGGGGGGCGGGAGATTCAAATTAGCCCGTTGGCAATCAGTGCCCGCCGCCGCCGCCCGGCCAGCGCAACGCCTCTCGCTCATAGCGATGTGCATTTTAAACAAAAGCGAATCGATAATTTAATTCCTCGCGCGCGCTTTGAGGAGGAGGAGGGCGGCGCGGCGCCGATGGGCTGTGTGCCTGCTCGCCTTGTTCCGGGGCCTCCGCGCACACACACACACACACGCACACACACACGCACACACACACACACACACCACCGCGAGGCTCGGTGTCTGCTTGCTTCACAACAACAACAACAACTATCGCCGATTTTCGGAGGTGGTTGGTAGTTGCGGTGGTTATAAGGGGGTGGGGGGATGCTTTCCCCTCCTGTTAGCGGTGTGATGACTCGCGATTCCTTTGCATCATTAATCATTATCACCACCACCATCATGATCACCACCTTTTGCAGCCCCGGGGGGTTGGCAGCAAGCGCTGCACACACACACACTTCCTCTGCCGGCCCCCCCGCCGTGCATCGCCAGAGAAAACATGACCCATAAATCACATTAGTCCGTTGGGTCGGATAAGACTGACTGGTGCGCTGGTCCGCTCTGTCGGGGGGAGAGAGAGAGAGAGAGAGAGAGAGAGAGAGAGAGAGAGAGAGAGAGAGAGAGAGAGTAAGGGAGAGAGGGGGGGGGGGATGGGGTAGCGGAGCTGCACTGCCGGCCGCCACCCCCGCCCTCTGCACTCATTCTCATGCGCATAACTTGCCCCGGTCGGCCTCGCTGCCGTAGCCCCGCCGTAGCCCCACTGTAGCTCCGTCGCTGTGTAGCCCCGTCACTGTGTAGCTTCACTGCACGCAGCGCGCCCGGGGGCGGCGCCGGGTCGCCGGCCCTTGGCCCCGCGCCGCGCACCCCAATTCGGAACACCGACACACACACACACACACACACACTAAACGGTGCTTGCGTTACGTGTCTATGTGGACGCAGGGCAGGGCAGGGGCCGCCCGGTGCACTGTGTGGGGCCCCGCGGCCCCGGCGGGGCACTGAGCCCTGTGCGCTCTGCACTGCTCACGGGGTGCCAACTTCGGCAGTCTATTTGAGACCCTCCCCCCCCCTCTCTCTCTCTCTCTCTCTCTCTCTCTCTCTCTCTCTCTCTCTCTTTTGGCTTCCTTGTTGTTTGTATAATAACGCGAGCACGATTCTCCTGGAGCTGCTGCTGCTACTGCCGCCGCCTCTCCAGAAGTCATAAACGGCTGCCTGCCCCCCCTCTCCCCCCCCCCCCCCCTCCCCCCCCCCCCCCCCCCCCCCCTCTCTCTCTCTCTCTCTCGCCCTCTCGCCGCCCCGCCGGGTCCGTGCCGGACGCATAAAGAAGTCCGTTGTCATAACATTGCTCTGAGAACTTGGTTAGGAGGCCGGGCGCGCCCATGCCGCCGCACTCGGTGCCCCCCCCCCCCCCTTACACCTCTCACCTCAGCGGCGGCAGCGGCGGCGGAGTGAAAGATGGCCAAACACAAAAGTAGGGGGGGGGGGGGGGGAGGGGGCGGTGTGTGTCCCGCTGTGTGAGGGGGTAGGGGGGGGGGAGGCCTAGGAGGGGGGGGCGTCCTCCAGGTGATTCGGTTCGCAAGCGCCGCTCGGCCTCTTATAAGACGCCCCCGCCCCCCTTATCATGGTGTGTGTGTGTGTGGGGGGGCAGTGTGTGTGTGGGGGGGGGCAGTGTGTGGGCCGACAACAAGAGCGGACCACTCTGTCCTACCCGCCCCCCGCCCCCCGCCCCCTCAGCGTAAGTTGGAGATTTAATTAGACCCGGGGGCACACGCGGCACGCACACTCGCTTGAGATAGCTTTCGGTGGACCGTGGGGACCGGTAGTGAGAGAGAGAGAGAGAGAGAGAGAGAGAGAGAGAGAGAGAGAGAGAGAGCGGGTGGCGTCGACAGAAGGAGCGAAAAGGAGGAAGGGGTTTGCGGGTTGATAGGATGAGACTCATTCGGACGCGCTGCGGGGGTGGAGGGGGGGGGGGGGTCATCGCAGCCCCGGACAGGCAGTGAAACTCTTTAGCGAATGGGGGGGGGCCTTCCCTGTGGCGGAGCGGCCGCCGGGGGTGGAGGGCAGAAGGGCCGACCGGGGCTCTCGGAGCGGAACCGCAGCGCAGGACCTGTCTCTCTCTCTCTCTCTCTCTCTCTCTCTCTCTCTCTCTCTCTCTCTCTCTCCCTCCCGCGCCGCGCCGCCTGTCCCCTCGTCCCCGTCCGGCTGCCTGCCAGCCCTGCCAGACCCGCTAGTCCTGGCCGCCAGCCCTGCCAGACCCGCCAGCCCGGCCCGCTCCTCTCCGGGTTTTATTCCGGACCGCAAGTGGCACAGCGGCCCGCTGTAAGCGGCCTAGCCAGGACAGGTGGCGCTGCTGGCTGCGCAACGCCGAGGAGACACGCCCCCTTCTCGCTCATTCACTCAAGTCACATTCACGTACTCATTCATTCATTCGTTTTGTTGGCGGTACTTCCTCTTTGCGTCCTTTTTAATCGCTTAGAGTGGCGGGTAATGCGGCCTGACAGAGCCGCGGCCCGCGGCAGACGGGTCGGGTATTTACCCGGAAAATCTTCGGCTTTCCTCTCTACTCTCTTTTCTCTTCCTTTCTCTTTTTCTCTCCCTCTCTCTCCATCTTCACTCCCCCTCTCTCTCTCTCTCTCTCTCACACAGACACACACCCCGTGTAAACAGTATCCGCCGCGGGGTCAGGCGGGGTCAGGGAGGAGCGTCTTACTTAGTAGCGGCATAGCTGAGCCCGTGTGCGGAGCGGCAGCGCAGAGCAGAGAGTTCGACAAGGAGCGAGCAGCGGCCGCCGGTGTGTGCTCTCTCTCTCTCTCTCTCTGCGATACAGGGCGCGACCTCCCCAAGGTCGGGCAGAGGTCACGGCCGCGGGGGGGCAGAGGCAGCAGGGGCCCCGCCGTGCCCCGCCGGGCCCCGCCCCCGCGGGCCTGCGGGCCTCCGGCAGCCTACCTGGCTTTGATTCTCCCACCAAGTTTTGGGGGAAGGGCGCTCGCGCACGCTAATCTTCGACAATCCGAGATCTCCAAACTGAACGGCGCGTGCCGACTCCGTTACTCTCTCTCTCTCTCTCTCTCTCTCGCTCTCTCTCTTTCCCACTCTCACTGCCTCTTTCGATCCATATCTGTCTCTGTCTCTCGCACTTTAGCTGTCTCTCTCCACCACTATCCCTCTCTCTGTCTCTCCCCATAACCTTGGCCTCAGTTTTCTGCTTCGTTGTCCTTGTTCTTCTGCCAAAACGCTGCGCGGCGACACCTCCGAACTGCATGATCCGCAGGAGAAGAAAGGGGTTGGGGAGGAGAGGTCCCCCCCCCCCCTCCTTCCTACTCCACCGCCTAATGGCCTTCCAGGAACGCTCAATCAACTCCGCCCAGACCAGGGCGGGGCTCAGCAACCTTCATCCCTACGATTCCTCCCCCCTCCTTTGTCTCTCTCTCTCTCTCTACCTCCCTCACCTCCCTCCCCCCCCCCCCCCCCCCCCCCCTTCTCTCTCTCTCTCTCTCTCTCTCTCTCTTTCTCTCTCTCTCCCCGTCACTTCTGGGAAGAATGCAAATGAGGCGCGTAACTTTGTCGATAATTGTCGAATACCACTATAAAGTGAATTTGTACGGGTTCTCGTTCTCCCGTCTCTCTCTCTCTCTCTCTCTCTCTCTCTCAGTCACCCCTCCATATTCTTTCTTTTTTTCTATTTTTAGAAAAAAAACAAGAGAAGAAAGAGAAGCCATTTTTATTATTATTATTATTATTATTGCCCTCTTTCATGAATGTCTTTTCTTATAGGCCGCTTGACGCTTGACAAGAGAGAGGGGGAAGGGGGAGAGAGAAAGAGAGAGAGAGAGAGGAGGGAAAAATGGAATGAAAGCGGAGGGGCCTTGTATGCCGCGGGGCGACGGCCTCGTCTCGGTATAGAGACAGAGAGAGAGAGAGAGAGAGAGAGAGAGAGAGAGAGAAAGAGAGAGAGAAAGAGAAAGAGAAAGAGAAAGAGAAAGAGAGAAAGAGACTGAGGCGTGTGCCACGTGCCACACGTTACACTCGGCGGGCTTAAGTTCCGCGGTGCCATTAGCGAGAGAAAGACGCAGAGAGAGAGAGAGGGAGAGAGACAGAGCGGGCAGAGAGATTGGGGCTGCCAACCTCTGCCAGACATGAGGTATTCATGAACGACCGCTCTTATAAGACCGAAGGGGGAATCTGTCGGTACAGGTACTACCTGTATCTGTCCTGTCGCACAGGGGGGGGGGCAATTAATTTCGTCTCCGCGGCTGGGTGTTACGTGATATATGGGGTGTGTGTGTGTGAGCGAGAAAGAGAGAGAGTGTGTGAGAGAGAGAGAGAGGGGGAGAGGTGGGCCGCAACCCTCGTCGTCGCGGTGGCCGCTGTCAGCGCCACTGCCGCCGCCGCGCTCACACCTCGGCCCCCCCGACGTGTTGTCCCCCTGCGTTTTACGGACGCAACAAATGACCGTCGGCCACCGCCACCGGAGCCCCCTCCCCCCCCCCCCCTTTTCTCATGGAAATACTGGTCATTACGACCCTCCTCCAGCTATTCAGAGCCCTGAGGACCGCGCCGACCCCCCGCGGACCCCCCGCGGACCCCCCGCGACGGCGGCCGGACCTCGCAGGGCGGGGCGTCGTCGTGTCTCGCCTCGCCCCGCCCTTTCCTTTCTTTACCATAATGTTTTATGGGGTCCCGGGGCCGGATAGGCGGACAGACCCAGTGCCATTTTAAACCTCTCCCTCCTCCCGCCTCCAGCCCCGGCTCCAGCAGAGAGAGGGGTGGGGGTTCCAGCTCCAGCGCACTGCAGATATTAGGCGTCGTAATTAGGTTAGGTTAGGCCTCCAAGGTGCGGAATGTCGTGACGGAGGCGGTGCGGCGGCGGCGTGGTGGGGGGCCTCGCCCGTGCACACACACACACACACCCCTCGGCGTCAGGGCCGGCGGCAGTCGGGTGACGTATCCCCTCCTCTTCCTTACCCGCCCTGCCGCCGCCGCTGACCACAATTGTTGGTTGTCTTTATGGAATCTGCCTGCCTGCCTGGCTGGCTGCAGCTAGGCGGACTTTACTACTGCGATACTCTGCCACTCACCGCCGCTCCGCCCTCTCTCTCTCTCTCTCTCTCTCTCTCTCTCACCCTCTCTCTCTCTCTCTTTCTGTACATTCTCTCTCACCCTCTCTCTCTCTCTCTCTCTCTCTCTCTCTGTACATTCTCTCTCACCCTCTCTCTCTCTCTCTCTCTCTCTCCTCGCCCCCTCGTTCAGCACGAACGACTGCAGAGTTTTCTCGCTTGGACCGCCCCGGTTCGTTCCTCCCCCCCGCTCTCTCTCTCTCTATCTATCTATCTCTCTCCCTTCCTCTCACTCTCTCTCGTCGTCGACGGCGGCGGCGGCCAACCCGACACGCTGTCCATGCACCGCGCGGCACACACACGCACAGCAAAGCGCGTGCGCCTCGCCCTGTGTGTGTGTGTCAGCGTGGGTGTGTCCGTGTGTGTGTGTGTGTCTGTGTGTGTGTCCCACATTCCCGTTTACGGTGCGCTCCGCTATCAAAGCGGACACTCGACTTGGGGCGATAAAATGTCATGATGGGAGGCATGATCGCTGGCTTCCCCGACAGGGGCGGGAGGGGCGGGAGGGGCGGGGGGGGAGCAGCGGAGGTCTGAGGTCCGAGCGGCGGTGCCTTACAAGACACAAACAGCACAACCTCTCTCCCTCTCTCCTCTCTGTCTCTCTACACAAATCCCTTCTGTCTGCCGCGCATTTCATCCGAGGAGGTGGCAGCCCTGCCGCCGCTTGCTGCGCCGCGCTGCTCCCGCCTTGTTGCGCTCTCAAGAACTGCAACACTTTCCCCCCCCCCCTCTTAAAAAAATTCCCACTTCTTGGTCCCACGCGCCCTCCTTCTTTTCTTTCTCTCTCACTCATTCTTTTCTTTTTCTGTTTGTGTGTCCCGACATTAAGGGTTGGGCGTTTCTTCTCCATCATCTTTCCCTTCTTCTTTCTTCAAGAGCGAAAGCTCTTCGCACTCGCGAAAAAGAGGAGGAGGAGGAGGAGAAGGAGGAGGAGGAGGAGGAGGAGGAGAAGGAGGAGGAGGAGGGGGGAGGAGGAGGAGGAGAAGGAGGAGGAGGGGGGGGAGGAGGAGGAGGAGGAGGAGGAGGGAGCGGAGAAAAACGGGGCCGGAATTTGACCATTTTCCGGCATGAGAGGGAAGAGCTACCACCACTGCTACCCGGCGGCGGGCCCCTACCCCCACCCCTACCCCCACCCCTACCCCCACCCCTACCCCCACCCCTACCCCCACCCCTACCCCCACCCCTTCCCCCGTTCCATCTCTCTTTTCTTGCAGTTTCCGGATCGTACGACTTTTCTCCTGGCTCTACCCCCGCTCCACTCCCCCCCTCCCCCCTCTCTCGCTCTCTCTCGCTCTCGCTCTCTCTCGCTCTCTCCCTTCGGCGTCGCAACTTTGAACGCGCGACATGTTTGGGCGTCATACGTGGAGGCAGGGGTAGGATCCGAATAACTTACATAAGTTGCTGTGTGCGGGGGGCCGCCGCTGCTGCTGCTGCTGCTGCTGCTGCCGGCTGTCTATCTGTCCCTGTCGCCGAGCGCTGGGGACGCTGCGGGACGGGCAGCGAGAGAGAGAGTGAGAGACAGACTGGTGTGCTGCATGTGCGCGTGGCTCTCGTTCACTACCCACGCGGCTCTCTAATCCGCCTCTTATATTCTTATTTTATTATTCCCCCCTCCCCTTCTCCCCCTCCCCCCCCCCTCTCTCTCTCTCTCTCTAAGCACAGCGCTCCATTCGCGGACACGACGCGGGGGCTGCGAACACAAACACGGTGCTCTCGGTGCCTCGGAGCGTGGCGGCGGCGGCGGCAGCGGGGGCCTCGTCGACGCGGTGGTGCTGTTTGGGGGGCCTCGCGGCGCGGCACGCTGTTCCGGAGGGGGGGGGGAGGCAGCGACCCGCCGCCATACCGGTCGTGTTTGCCTACGGTGTAGCGGGGGCGGCGGGGGCGGCGGGGGCGGCGGGGGCGGCGGGGGCGGCGGGGGCGGCGGGGGCGGCGGGGGCCCCGGCGGCGGCCCCGCCTGTCCTCCTGGCCGCCACGGTGCTCGATCTCAATCTTTGTCATGGCGGCGTCACCGCCGGGGGGCCCAGTAAGCCTGCGGGGAGCTCACCGCCAGCCCTCTCCAGGCCCTCTCCAGGCCCTCTCCAGGACCTCGCCAGGCCGTCTCCAGGCAGACCAGAGATGAAACAGGGAGAGTAAAAGTTGAGCAAGGGATCAGTGTATAAACTTGGTAGTTTTCGGGCCTTTTTTTTCTTTTTTTTCCTTTTTTGTGTGTGTCGGCTTGCGCGCGTTGCTGCTGTGCTGTGGGAGGGCGCGGCGCGGTGCGGCGTTGGCGTGGCGTGGCGTGGCGTGGCGTGGCGGAGACGCACCCGCCGCCACCCTACTTGAGACCCACCCGTGCCCCCCGGGGGGCCCCTGGGGGCCCCGGCAGGGGATCCACTGGCTGCTCCCGGACGGATCGGATCTCTCCGGTCGCGGACCGCCGCCGCCGACTGCCGCGGACTGCCGGCCCGGCTGCCGCACCGCCCCGCCGGCCCCGCCGGGCAGCTGGCGTCTTCTCCCATCTCTGTTTCCCTTGGCCGGGCCCCGGCCGCCCCCCGCCGGCCCCGGCTCCAGCCCCAGTCCTCAACCCGTTGATTTATTCCGACCCGACCCCCGGCTCTTGATTTTTGCCGATTGTTTCATCTCCATGAATTCCGCAGCCTCGCGGGTGGTTTTAAATTTAAAAAAAAAAAGAAGGAAAAGATTTGTGTGTTTTAACAACCTTTTCATTTCCCTTAGCCCTCCTCACACTCCTCGCACCATACCAGGAAGAAAAGTGTTTTTTGTTGTTGTTGTTGTTGTTGTTTACGCTCTGGCATACGGATGTCCCTTGGTTTACGCAGGCGTATAGTGTCACTGCTGCGGGTGCTGCCGGCCGTGTCCTTGTTGTTGTTGTTGGTGACGGCGGCGGCCCTCTCTTTGCAGTACGAGCTCCGGCTCACGGCCTCGGACAACCTGCGGGAGAACTTCACTACGGTAGTGATCCACGTCAAGGACGTCAACGACAACCCGCCGGTGTTCGAGCGGCCCACCTACCAGAGCCAGATCACGGAGGAGGACGACAGGGCCCTGCCCAAGCAGATCCTCAAGGTCACCATGCATGCCGCTCACGGGCTTTTTGTTGATTTTGTTTTGTCGTTGTTTGGTCTTGCTGCTGCTGTTTTGGTTGTTGTTGTTTGTTTGTTTGTTTTCCTCGCGCCGTTCGCTGGGTTCTTATTTTTAATCTTTTTATTATTATTTCTTTGCTTTTGTTAGATGACACAGATTGGGACCCTGCCGCTGCATGCTGTAGAGGCGGGGGGTTTGACCGAATCTCATTAGAATAACATACAAACCGTTTTTAAAAAAAGAAAATAGATATACACGCACACTCTTGTTCTAATCTTGTTGCTGCTGTTGTTGTTTTAAATTGTTTGACAATTAGTCGTGACCTGGAATCCGAAACGAACAGGACCCGTTCGGAACAGGCCTCACACTGATTTTGTTTTGTTTTGTATATTTTGTTTTCGTTTTGGTTTCGCTTTATGTTGATTTTGCACTGACAAAACGGCGTTTCCGGCCGTCCTCTCTTTCTCTCTCTCTCTCGCTCTCGTGAAATTTGTCGTCGGAAGCTGCCGACGCCGGCTGACAGAGTCGGCCGTTCACTTCCGGTTCACTTCCGGTCCGCTCCCGGAATACCCGATCGGCACTGCACATGCCGAACACGCGCGCCCTGTAAACTCTTTTCGAAAATGTTTGTCTTTCTCTCGCCTCGAGTGCGAGAGAGAGACCTGTTTTTTTATATGCGCGGCGTGTGGGAGGGACAGAGAGCGAGAGAGAAAGAGAGAGTGAGAACTGGACAGGTAGAGAGAGAGAGAGAGCATGCGTGTGATGCATGGAGTGTCTGCTGCAGTACGAGCTCCTCCTCACCGCCTCCGACTCCCTGAACGAGGAGACGACGCGTGTGGTGATCCACGTCAACGACAAGAACGACCTCCCCCCCGTGTTCGAGAAGCCCCTGTACTCGGCCACCATGCTCGAGGAGTTCCAGGGCCCCCACCCCCACCACCTGATGCAGGTAAGGTCCTGGCCGCGGCCTGGGGGTCCGCGAGGTGCGAGGTGAGTGAGCAGCGGGGGCCCCGTGCCGGGCAGGCAGCGCGCCCGGCGGGGCGGCGCGGCGGGCAGGCCTACCCGCCGCATCGCAGGCGCCCTGCCGCTGGCGCTGCCGTGAGAGAGAGATAGAGAGAGGGAGAGAGAGAGATGTGCAACCCGTCCTCGCCGCGAGTCACCGCTCCCCGTCCTGCCCGGATCCCCGCGGCTCCAGGCGGCTCTCGCGTTTCTGTCTCTGCCCGGCCGCTGCCGCCCTGCCGGCTCCCCCCCCCCTCCCCCCCCCCCCCCCCCCCCCCCCCCCCCCCCCGATTTCCTACCCGGTGTCGGCTTTATCCCGGTTCCTGTCCACGTCCCTGCCGGCCCCTCTGCCTTCGCAGGGCGTACGTGAGACACAAAGCGGCCCACGCCGCGCCGCGTGGCCCGCCCGCCCCCTGCTTCTCAAACAGTGTTTGTGGTACGGCAGCGGCGACCCCTCTCCTCTCCCTCCTTTTTCACCTGCTTCCTCCCCTCCCCTCTCCTCCTCCTCCTCCTCCCCCCTCCCCTCCTCCGCCCGCGGCCCCGTTTTCTCGGGTCCCGCATTCCCATCCAAGTTGTACTCTCTGCGAACCAAAGCGCCTTTTTGTCGGAACTAGCGGACCTGCCCTTCCCCTCCTCACCCGTCCTTGGCCTCTCCCTCTCTCTCTCTCTCTGTCTCTCTCTCTCTCTCTCTCTCTCTCTCTCTCTCTTGTGCGCGCGTTCTCTCGCTCGAACAGTGCGCGGCCCCAGGTATATTCGTGAGGAGGTAAAGTTGCTTTAGGTGACTTCGCAGCTCAGCCTCCGACTTCGGCGGTGGAAAGAACCGTCCCGCCCAGCGTGTATGGCCGGGGTGGAGTGGGGGGAAGGGGATGGGGGAGGGAGGGAGGGGGAGAGGGGGAGAGGGGGAGAGGGGGGGGGAGAGGGGGAGGGGGGAGGGCATCCCTTCCACTAGCGTGGTCAGGAAAGTAATAACGAGTGGAACACGGGCCGGTGTTTGAACGCGGGTCCCCCGGCGCTGCTACGCGGCCGCTACCCTGCACGGCCCGCTTCACCGGGGGGTTGGGGGGACGGGGACCCCTCATGTCGCTCTGATCCCGTTTCCGAGCCGCGGGTTCGAATGCCGCGGGGCCGCGCCCGGAGCCCCGGAGTGGTGCGGAGGCTCTGAATGGGGCGTGATTGCCGTTGGAGGGCAATACGTCTGACCCTCCAGCGGGCAGGTGCACACAGGCGTCCCGCTGTGTGTCACGCCGTGTGTCACGCTGTGTGTCACGCTGTGTGTCACGCTGTGTGTCACGCCGTGTGTCACGCTGTGTGTCACGCTGTGTGTCACGCTGTGTGTCACGCCGTGTGTCACGCTGTGTGTCACGCTGTGTGTCACGCCGTGTGTCACGCTGTGTGTGTCACGCTGTGTGTGTCACGCTGTGTGTCACGCCGTGTGTCACGCTGTGTGTGTCACGCTGTGTGTGTCACGCTGTGTGTCACGCCGTGTGTCACGCTGTGTGTGTCACGCTGTGTAACACTGTGTGTCACGCTGTGTCACGCTGTGTGTCACGTGGCTGCGCCACTCCGTGTGCCCGCGCGCTAAGTAATGAGGCCGCGCCGCATCTTTCATTTTATATGGAAACCGTGTGTGCACGGCTCCTCATGTACCTTCCACCTTTTTTAATATTCATATTTTTTTTTTCGTTTTTGTACTAAAACTGGTGGGATGCAGAGGTGGGGTTAGGGGGGTTGATACGAGATTGCGTAAAGCGGTAAGGCTTTGCCTTGGGTGGTGATGATCAGCCTCTGTGTGTGTGTGTGTGTGTGTGTGTGCCTGCATGTGTGTGTGTGTGTGTGTGCCCGCATGTGTGTGTTGGACGTTGTGCATGCCGCTGTATGTAGTTCATTCAGTTTGCCGTAGACTTTTATTGCTTGTTGGCATGAAACGCACGTTTCTTTCGGCTACGCCTTATTTATCATTTTCTTTAAATTTGCCGCCCGGCTCTCTCCGGTGGTAATATCGGCGGAATGGCACGAGGTGCCAGTTACCTCTGTGAAAGAGTCGCCGGTAGTATCGAACGCTTTCGAGTTGCGGTGCTGCTGCGGCTGCCGAAGGAATAAAATCAAGAAATAAAATCGACCGGGAAAAAAATCAACAAGGCTTTATCATTTGATCGAAAACGATTTCTTCTAAAAAATGGAAAAGTCGTGTTGTTTTTTTTTTGTTTTTTTTTTTGTAATTGAGGAGGTTGATTTTATTTGGTCCCCGCGGCCCGCGGGTGCGTTTGGCGTCGTTGCTGACTGTGGCCCCCCTGTCCGGGCGTGCAGGTGACGGCCACAGACGGCGACCAGGACCGGCCGCAGAACATCGTGTACTTCCTGACGGGCCAAGGGATCGACCCGGACAACCCGGCCAACTCCAAGTTCGACATCAACAAGACGACGGGCGACATCTACGTCCTCAAGGTGAGTGAAGAGGGGCGTGTCCAGGTGAGGAAGGGTGGGGGGGGGGGGGGGGGGCACGCGACTCGGTGGGGCAATCACCGGCCCGGAGACTCAACCCCAACCTAATTTGGCGCTGTTTTTCGCGCGTGTCCAGGGGCGGGGAGGGGGGGGGGGGAGGGGGGGGGGGGGGGGGGGGGGGGGGGGGGGGGGGGGGGGGGGGGGGGGGGGGGGGGGGGGGAGGCTGGCCACCTTGTCAGGCCGCGGCCACACACGACCGAAATAGCGGCAGGATTGCCAACGTGACGCTTCCTCCTTGGGGCCTCCTAACCGCTCCCCCCGGGTACACAAGGGGGCCGTTCGTAAACCACGTGGCACATTATCAGGGGGCGGGACGCGACCCCCCACGACGACGCCGACCTCCGGTGCGGCGTGTGACGTGGCGGCGCCACTGAAAATAATGACGGGGATATTTATCTTGATTTACTCCCGCCCCCCCCCCTCCCCGCCCACACACCGCCTTGATGATGGACTCCTCTGCGGCACACGCATGGCGTCAAGAACGGTGCCTCGCATTCTCTCTCCCTCTGTCTGTATGTCCATCTCTCTCTCACACACACACACTCACATTCTCTGTCGCACTCCGATGCGCCTCCGCCCATGACGAGTGTCGTGTGTGTGTGTGTGTGTGTGTGTGCGTGTGTGTGTGCGTGTGTGTGTGTGTGTGTGTGTGTGTGCTTGCCTGACGGTCGTGACAGGCCGCGGGGCGGGACCTCCCCGGTGCGGGGGGTCCGCCGCGTCCAGTGTGGAGGCTTTGTGTGTCCTTATCAGCGGGTCCTTATCACACACACACACACACAGCTCTGATTGATGAGACAGCTACCCCCCCCTCCTCGACTGCCCTCGCCTCTCGGTTCATCGAGGAGTGCATTATAAGCAGCGGCGGCCTCTCTCTCTCTCTCTCTCTCTCTCTCTCTCTCTCTCTCTCTCTCTCTCTCTCTCTGTGACACTGGCTGACGCCGTCACAAACGCGGCCGCCGCGCCTGCGTCTGTGTGTGTGTGTCAGCAGCGGCCATGGCGACCCACGGCCACGCCCCCTCTTGTCACACAGCCCCGCCCTGCCACGCCCCGCCACGCCCCGCCCCGCCACGCCCCGCCCCGCTACGCCCCGCCCCGCCACGCCCCGCCCCGCCCCGCCCCGCGTACTGTATCGGATCCCGATACAGTACCCACACCGTCGCGCACCCGTCCAGAGAGCACACCGCACCTTTTTTTTTAATTTTCAGTTTTTTTTCTTATTTTTATTATTGTGTTTCGTTTTTAATTTTGGCTCCTTTCCCTTCGCCCTTCTCTCTTGCACCCACACCATACCGCTGTTACATAACCCACTCCGCGCCGCCGTGCGCTGCACGCCGGGAAAAATTGGAGTAAACAGCCACCCCTCCCCGCCTACCTCCCTTTACACCCCCTTCCGCTGTACCCCTTCACTCCGCTAATTAAAGTCATTACACCCCGCCCTCATGTTCTCTATTTATTTATTTATTTTTTATCTTTTTAGAAAAAAACCATACGAAGAGAAAGAGCGGGAGGGGTATGGTGGTACTGCATTACCGATACCTCTTGTGGCTAGCTGTGCCAGGTGGGCAGGGGGGGGGGGGGGGAGTAGGCAGAAAGTAGCCCGCACACGCACACACGCACACACGCACACACGCACACACGCGCACACGGACGTGTAACAATTATTATCGGAGCCTGTAAGCCCCTCCGCCGGCCTGCAAGGCAAACCTCTCTGACAGACGACCGATGTCGACGCGAGGACGGCTGCACACAGGGGGACCCTTTGTACGAGGGTGGTGTGCACACACAGTGCGCTCGTCCGGATGGGGCCCCCGAAGGGGCTCGCACACACTCACACACACACACACACACACACACGCACCAGCCTTACCTCGCGGGTACATACCGAAATGGGATTACGGGGCGCCCATAGCACTTGGCCCCGAGCAGCAATCGGACGATGTGTGGGGCGGTTGTGGGGGGCGGGGGCGGGGACTGAATCCCCACGAGAGTCCTCCCTCCCTCCCTCCCTCCCTCCCTCCCTCCCTCCCTCCCTCCCTCCGCGATCTCTGCTGGCCGACACAACTCTCTACGCTCTGCTCCGCACTTGGGGTAATTGTCAGTGGTGTGGTGGCACTCCTTGCTTTTGGGGCTCGTCAGCAACTCTCCCCACCTCCTTACCACAACCCTCGCGCCGATACTATTCATGTATCTGTATTATTGTTATGATTGTCAGATAGGCAGCACGATTTACGGCTCTTCTGTTCAGACCGTTTCGCGAATACACGCGCGCGGAAGGGGAGGGAAAAATTGCGTTTATCTCTCTTTACCGTGTCCCGAATCAGGGCCCGCGGGCGCCACAGGCGCCAGGCGCCACTACCGCCGCTCCAGCCCCGAGCGGCGGCGGCGGCGGCGGCGGCGGCGGCAGCAAGCGCTCTCCTAAGGGCCTCTTGTGCGCTGTTGGTTGCCTGCATGAATACTGAAGCTTGTTACTTGTTACGCCCGCTGCCGGTGGTGGCGCCATCTTGAGGCGGAAACGATCGTAAATTCCCCCCTCCCCCTCCCACTCCTTCCCTTTTTCTCGCTGCTCTCTCTCTCTCTCTCTCTCTCTCTCTCTCTCTCAGGATTTTCGGTCGGTTTTAGGGGGGGGGGGGGTCCTGCAGGAATAGTGGTAGTCGCAGCGGTTGCAGTAGCTGCGGCTGCAGTAGCTGCGGCTGCAGTAGCTGCGGCTGCAGTAGCTGCGGCTGCAGAGGCACAGCAGACGACGCTAGCAGCGCAGCAGCAGGCGGGGCAGGGGGCAGGGCTGCTGGCGGGGCTCACGACGGCACGGGATATTGCCGAGGCAGCGGCCCGATTGAATATTGGCCATCATCAGCGGGACATTATTTATGCGGGGGGGAGAGAGACAGAGAGAGGTAGAAAGAGAGAGAGGGAGTGGGTGGGGGCGTCCTCAGTCATCGCCGCCCTGCCTGACCCAAAGAGAAGGACGCCGCCTCCTCCTCCTCCTCCTCCCTAAAAGGAGGTCTCTCCCCAATTTCTCGTATATTATTTTCGTCTCTTCGGCTCTTATATTTTGCTTTCCGTCCGCGTCTTCCCTCTTAACCCCCTCTCCCCCTCCTCGCTCTCTCCTTCTCTCTCCCTCACCCCCTTCCCCCCCCCCCCTCTCTCTCTCTCTCTCGCTCCTCTTTGTTTCCTGCCGGAGCAGTGCGGTGTTGGTCCGGAGTGCAGTACTCTCTTGACACCGCGGCCCTGCTGCCCCTCCCTCCCCTCACTCTCTCACTCCTCTCACTCTCCCTCTCTCCCTCTCCTTCTCTCTCTCTCTCCACGCGCTCTGCCATCTCCCTCCCCTTTTGCTGGAAATGGGTTTAATGGTTTGAAGAAGGGATTCGGAAAAGTTGTGCTCAAGTTAGATGCGTTGAGGGAGGAGGGGAGGGAGGTTACGTGGGAGGGGAGGGGAGGGGGGCACGGCGGCGCCACCGCGACGGGCGTCGCGCTCTGAAGGCCGGGGGGGGGGGGGGTGCAGGTGAAGAGGGTCCCGCAGGCCGCACCGCCACTGTCGCCAACACCCCTTTATCCTCCTTCCTGCCTCCACTTTTATTCTTATTTCCCCCTTCTTCTCTCCTCACTGCCGCCCCCGCCGCCGCCCAGTTTTCTGCGTAGCACTCTGTGGCCCGCCGCCCGCGAGCTGCCGCTCCTATTTCGAATTTTTTAATTGCTCTGTTTGTTGTTTTTGTTGTTGAGTGGGGGGCGGTGCCCCGGGGGCGGAGGGGGGGGGGGCTATGCCATTACCGTTACCGTTACACAATGGGAATCAATCGGGGCGGTCTTAACGGCGGCCGGGTTACATCACCTCGCTGCTTTCACAAAGTTGGAATAATAATCATTATTATTATTATTATCATCATTTTTATTATCGCATTTTTTTTGTTTTCCAGCATAGTCGTGTATCTTTGACTCTTCTGTGTCGCCGCGTGCAGGATCTATAAATTCGCTTTTAAAAAAAATCATCAGAAAAATACTTTGCAAAAATTTTGGCGATGTAATGATAGCAATTTCTGTAAATAGGGCGCCGGGTTAGGTGATTTTGTGGTCGGCCGGTGCCCGTTCAGCGGCTGGAGGGGGTGGGGGGGGGCAGTAATGTGTACAGCGGCCGCTGGAAGCGCGCCGAGGAGGCCGAGGTCACTCTATGGCGGACTCGCGGGTTCGAATACCGCGTCGCTGAGTAAGCGCTTTCTGCCACGCATCCTCAGGAGCGTAGGCAACCCGCCCGACAGACCCGGGACATCTGCTCCTGCCCCCCCCCCTCCCCCTTCCCTCCCCCATCCCTCCCCTCCCCCTCCTCCACGCCCGCCGCCGCCGCACGCCCAAAACTTGCCGACAGGCCTGGCCGGCACTGTGGCACTGCTTAGCATATGTCGCCCGATCGTGTTCCGGGAGGGGCGGCGCGTGGCGGCGGCGGGGCGGCGGCGGGGCGGCGGCGGGGCGGCGGCGGGGCGCCCAGGGCGGCGCTGTGACCACGCCGACGACGCCACTGCTTCTGCTACTACTGCAGCTGCTATGCGGCGGCGTAGGCGGCGGGAGTAGAAAAAAAAAAAAAAAGAGAGAGAGAGAGAGAGAGAGAGAGAGGAGAACCTCGCACACGGTACAAACACAACAAACAGAATTGGAAAGGAAAGAGGACGAGGACCGCAGCCAATCCTGTAACAGCGCGCCTCGCTCAGACGGCTGCGCGCGGTCTCGTGTTTTTGTGTTGGCGGTTGGCGGCCGTGGCGGCCGCACTCTGCCCCCGCCGGCTCGACACACATGCTCGCCGCCCCCGCGCCGCCCCCGCGCCGCCCCCGGGGGGCCGGACACAGTGAATTTGCATTTTTATTTTACACTGTTTAGCCGTCGCTGGCCGCGCTGCTCCCGCGCTGTTTTTGCGCCCCCCCACGATATCGCTATCGGGGGCGGTTTCGGATTCGAAACGCGATGCCAACGGCGGAGCGTTTAAGCCTCTCATCCCCACGGCTCCGCCCCTGTGTGTCCTGTGGTGTTGTCCCTGTTTCTCTCTTTTTTTTCAACTGTCTCTCTCTCCCTCCCTCCCTCTCCCTCTCTATCTCTCTCTCTGTCCGTATCTCTCACTCTCTCTGTCCGTATCTCTCTCTCTCTCTCTCTCTCTCTCTCTCTCTCTCTCTCTCTCTCTCTCTCTCTCTCTCTCTCTCTCTCTCTCTCCTCCACCGAGACGTGTCAACGTATATGTATAAATGTCCGTAATAAATAATGGTATCGGGGTGTGTCTCCCCCCCCTCTCCCCCGCCGGGGTCCAGTGGGGTCCAGTGGGGTCCAGTGGGGTCCAGTGGGGTCCAGTGGCCCCCCGGCTGGCTGTCTGGTCTGCCGTAGCACCATTTGTCTTCGACTTCCCCCCCCCTCCCCCCACTCCTCCCCCTCTCCACACACACGCACACACACGCACACACACGCACACTCACGCACACTCACGCACACACACACACGCACACACGAGTTTCTTTGCCGGCCGTGCGGGTTGCGTCCGCGACAGGGCGTGTCTCCCTTTCATCATGAGGCCGTTGGCGCGGTAGGTTGGCTCGCAGGGTGCTGCGTCGGGCAGGCCGGCGCCTGCGGTGCCCTGATGCCCCACCAACAACGCCCGTGCCTCCGCCCCCCTGCTACCCGCCGCGCGTCACTCCGTCTCTCTCTCTCTCTCTCTCTCGCCCCGCCCACGCTGACGTGATCGTCACCCGTCTCTCTCTCTCTGTGTTTCCGGCAGCCGCTGGACCGCGACCAGCCCAACGGGCGCGCCCAGTGGCGCTTCACCGTGTTCGCCCAGGACGAGGGCGGCGAGGGCCTGGTGGGCTACACCGACGTGCAAGTCAACCTCAAGGACATCAACGACAACAACCCGGCCTTCCCGCAGGGCGTGTACTACGGCAACGTCACCGAGAACGGCACGGCAGGTGGGTCCGGGTTCGAGTCCCGCTGGCGACACATTTTTATTCCGTTTCTTTTCTCTGTGTGGCGCCTGCGGGTTAGGCAGCCGCGGCCTGGCTGCGCACGCGTGGCGTGCGGGCCGGCCTACCCCGGCGCTCGCTGACCTCTGACCTCTGACCTCTGACCTCTCTCTCGCTCCGCAGGCATGGTGGTGATGACCATGACGGCCATCGACTACGACGACCCCATGGAGGGCACCAACGCCAAGCTGACGTACTCGATCGAGAAGAACGTGATCGAGGAGGAGACGGGGTCGCCCATCTTCGACATCGAGCCGGACACGGGCGTCATCAAGACGGCCGTGTGCTGCCTGGACCGCGAGCGCACGCCCGAGTACTCGATACAGGTCGTGGCCATAGACGGGGGCGGGCTCAAGGGCACGGGCACGGCGTCGATCCGCGTCAAGGACATCAACGACATGCCGCCCAAGTTCACCAAGGACGAGTGGTGCACGGAGGTGGACGAGACGGACGGCTCGGTGCTGCCGGACATGCCCATCCTTACGGTGACGGTACACGACGAGGACGAGACCAACAAGTTCCAGTACAAGGTGATCGAGAACTCGGGGCTGGGCGCGGACAAGTTCACCATGGTGCGGAACAACGACGGCACGGGCTCGCTCAAGATCGTGCAGCCCCTGGACTACGAGGACCCGCTGCAGAGCACCGGCTTCCGCTTCAAGATCCAGGTGAACGACAAGGGCGAAGACAACGACAACGACAAGTACCACGTGGCGTACAGCTGGGTGGTGGTGCGGCTGCGGGACATCAACGACAACAAGCCGCAGTTCGACCGGCCCAACATCGAGGTGCGCGTCTTCGAGAACGCCGAGATCGGCAAGAGCCTGGAGACGTTCAAGGCGACGGACCCGGACCAGGGCGGCAAGAGCCACGTGACGTACGCCATCGACCGGTCCTCGGACCGGCGCCGCCAGTTCGCCATCAGCCCCGAGGGCACGGTCAACATCCAGCGGTCGCTGGACCGCGAGGAGACGCCCCGCCACCAGGTCAAGATCCTGGCCATCGACGACGGCGTGCCGCCCAAGACGGCCACCGCCACGCTCACCGTCATCGTGGAGGACATCAACGACAACGCGCCCACCTTCCTCAAGGACTACCGGCCCGTGCTGCCGGAGCACACGACGGCGAGGACCGTGGTGGAGGTGCTGGCCACGGACGACGACGACCGCTCCAAGAGCAACGGCCCGCCCTTCATCTTCCGCATGGACCCCTCCGCGGACGACGTGATACGGGCCTCCTTCAAGGTGGAGCACGACCAGAGTGAGTGCCGGGCCGAAATCGTGCCCGGACTTTTTATTTAAAAAAAATCTACAGCTGGAAATCGGGGGGGGGGGAGTCAAGATAAAACAAATCAAATACCAATGAAAAGATCGCTTGAAAAATAGGAATAAGTCAGAAAATATAAATACAACAAGTAAAAATTTATTCAAAATTTTTTTAAAAAATCAGATAAGCGAAGTCAAATTTTCGTTTTATCTTTTATTTGTACCCTGTGCGTACGAGGGCCGTCCCTAAACTGTTTTCTTTTCCAGAGGGCGCCAACGGAGACGGCATGGCCGTGGTGTCGTCCCTGCGCTCCTTCGACCGGGAGCAGCAGAAGGAGTACCTCATCCCCATCGTGATCAAGGACTCGGGGAACCCCGCCATGTCCGGCACGAGCACGCTCACGGTCATCATCGGGGACACCAACGACAACAAGATGCAGTCCGGCTCCAAGGAGATCTTCGTCTACAACTACATGGTGCGTTGACGTGTGGACTGTGCCTGGGCAGCCTGGGGTGTGCCTGGGGTGTGAGTGGGGACTGACGGCCCTGTGTCCTCCTCCAGGGTCAGGCCCCGGACACCGAGATCGGCAGGGTGTACGTGTACGACCTGGACGACTGGGACCTGCCCGACAAGATGTTCTACTGGGAGACGGCGGAGCACCCCCAGTTCAAGCTCAACGAGCACACTGGCATGATCACGATGAAGCACGGCACCCGGGACGGCAAGTACCAGCTCAAGTTCAAGGTGTTCGACCGGAAGCACACGCAGACGGACGTCCCCGCCAACGTCACCGTGACCGTCAGAGAGATCCCGGACGAGGCCGTGCGGAACTCGGGCTCTATCAGGATATCAGGGATCTCCGACGAGGACTTCATCCGCGTCTGGGATTACAGGGTGGGTATTGGAGAGGAGGCGGGTTTTCCGGGTACAGTAGTCGGTCAGTCACTTCATTTCATTTTGTTCTTCGATATTCTCTCATATTATTGCAGACCCAAGGTGTGATGAGGAGTAAGGCGGACAAATTCAGGGAGAAGATTGCAGACTTGCTTCATGTCGACAAGGAGAATGTGGATGTATTCAGCGTTCAATTACGCCGCAGAAACCCTCCGCTCACTGACATTCGTTTCTCAGCTCATGGGTCTCCATACTACAAACCTGTGAGGCTGAATGGACTTGTGCTAATGAAGCGAGAAGAGGTGTGTAAAAGAAATAATTAAAATTGTAGTAATTAATTTTTCTTTAAAAAGTACAAGAGCTCTATTTATACCACTCCTTATCCAATTATATTTTTGTCTGACAGATTGAAAAGGAAGTTGGCATCAACATCACCATGGTTGGCATTGACGAATGTCTGTATGAAAATCAGAACTGTGAAGGGTCCTGTACGAACCACATTGAAATCAGCAACCTCCCATACATGGTGAATGCCAATAAAACTGCATTAGTAGGTGTGAGAGTGGACATTATTCCAGAGTGCACTTGTGGTGCTCGGAACTTCAGCAAGGAAGAGTCGTGTTCTACGCACAACAGCCAAACTACATGCTACAACGGAGGCCGATGCCAGGAGGGCAGGAACGGTGTCACGTAAGGATTGTCTTGAATATGCCGTTGAGTATTCCGCTCTGTGCTCGCTTCAGTTTCTAAATGTGCTCGACACTTGCAGGTGCACATGTCCCAGTGGCTACAGTGGCCCCCGGTGTCAGCAGACATCCCGCAGCTTCCGAGGCAATGGGTGGGCTTGGTACCCTCCCCTTGAACTCTGTGACACCTCTCACCTCAGTCTGGAGTTTGCCACTCGCCACGGCGATGGTACCCTTTTGTATAACGGCCCAATCGTCCCACCAGAACCCGAAGAAGAGCTTGTATCAGATTTTATTGCTCTAGAGTTGGAGAAGGGTAATCCCAGGCTCCTGATCGATTTTGGATCTGGCACGTTGGAATTGAAAGTGAAACCAAAAACCACTCTTGATGATGGTGAATGGCATCGGATTGATATATTCTGGGACACAGAGGTAGCATTTCTCTTTAAGAATATTTTTGCTATGTGCATTGCCTGTTAAAGCATTTAATATTTATCTCTTGCTTTTCTTTTCAACAATCAGACTGTACGACTGGTCGTGGACTTCTGCAAAGGAGCTGACATTGATGAATCAGAGAATGGTTCTCCACCATTGTTTGATGACTCTTCTTGCCATGCCAGCGGGACGATTCCCCCATTCAATGAGTACCTCAACGTCAACTCACCACTCCAGATTGGTGGATTCTATGTCGATGAATTTGAGCCGTCCTCATATCACTGGCAGTACAAGCCTCATGGTAAAAGCTTTGATGGCTGCATAAGAAACATCTTCCACAACAGCAAGGTAATTTTTCTGTTTAGGTGCCCTTTCTGTGTTTTTATTTTTTTAAAAGACACCTATTTTCAACTAATGTGTATTTTATTTTTGCAGCTCTATGATTTGGCTCATCCCGGCCTGTCAAGAAATACTGTTGCTGGCTGCCCTCAAACTGAGGAGCTCTGTGCTCAGTCTGATCTCACGTTCCGTTGCTGGGAACATGGCACCTGCACTGGTAGCATGACTGACCCGCGTTGCCAGTGTCTCCCTGGGTGGACGGGGCCCTCATGCTCTGTGCCCACCGTGCCCACCACGTTCAAGCCTCAGAGCTACGTTAAGTACGCTCTCTCCTTCGATCCTGACAAGTATTCCACCATCATCCAGCTCCGCTTCCGCACCCGGGAGCAGAACGGTGAACTCTTCCGCGTTAGCGATCAGCACAATCGCGAATATGGAATCCTGGAGGTGAGGCTCATTTCCTGGAGAAAAGGAAATATTTTAAATCGTCACGTTTTTCCATCTTATAATTAACTCTCTACGCCTTGGCTTTGCAGATCAAAGACCGCAGACTTCACTTCAAGTTCAACTTAAACAGCATTCGTACTGAAGAGAAGGACCTGTGGCTGTCTGCTATGTATGTTGATGATGGTCAGTGGCATACTGTCCGTGTGAATCGCCATGGCTCTGCAGCATTCCTAGAGTTGGATGGTGGGGAAGGACGACGATACAATGAGACATTCAGCTTTACTGGACATCAATGGCTTATAGTCGATAAGCAGGAAGGAGTTTATGCTGGTGGAAAGGCTGAATACACTGGCGTTCGAACATTTGAGGTTTACTCAGATTTCCAGAAAGGTAAGTTCTGGTCCTGGTCCAATCTCAAACATTTATTTTTTTAGATATATTGAGACATGCCACTATGTTTGTCTTCTTTTGCAGGTTGTATTGACGACATTCGTTTGGAAGGAAAGCACTTGCCTCTTCCACCAGCAATGAATGGGACTCAGTGGGGTCAGGCCACTATGGCACGCAACCTGGAACGCAACTGCCCATCCAATAACCCGTGCGCAAACGTCATTTGCCCTGATCCATTCGAGTGTGTCGACTTGTGGAATGAATATGAGTGCACGTAAGTATCTCCCAATGTTTTCTGTTTCCAGTGACCTGAATACCTAGTTTTGGTGGGGGACCAGTAGACAAAGAATTGGACAAGGCTAGGCCAGAGAAGGTGGGTAGGCTGTACAGAAGGCCCACAGACAGACAGACAGACAGACAGACAGACAGACGGACTTCTTAAGTGCTTCCTGTGGGGCACTCAAGCGTGCTGTGTGCACACACTGTGACAAGGTGTGGTGCACAGGCTGGAAGTGAGGAGAGGAGGGGCCTTCTCCTTGCTACTCCAGCTCCTCCTTTCCACATTGCAAGTTCAGTCTACTAAAATCCTGGTTTTAAAATCCAAATTTAAAATTACATTTCTCTCATTTTGAGACATACTGAGGGGGACGCCCCATTTGGCTGGTGATTCCTGAAAATTACCCACTGCGGTCTCAGCTCAACTTTCTATGCCTGTTGGAATTTAGATCAACTCAGCAAGTACCTCATAATATCTATTCTAGTAGTAGCAGAAATTCTAGTAGGCCTCCAACCCAGCTATACAATAACAACATGAAGAGCCATTGAGTAAGACAGGATGTCATCTCCTCCCATCCTTTTTCTCTTTCCCCCTCTCCTCTCCTCGGCCTCCTTTCTCCCTTCCACTCCGGGCCCCTCTTCCAAAACAGTACTGAGCCTGTGCTCACAGTCTGTGTCAGTGTGGTCTGAGCTCTCCAGGAAAAGCCATGGGGACTATATATCGGTATGGCTGTGTGTCTCTGTTTTCAGCGGGAAGCTTGATGATCTTTTAGTGATTTCTAGACCCAAGGATATACACCGATTAGCTGAACTGGTACCTCATCAGCATATGAGACTTGTCCGCAGTGTGGTTGCATCATTGTGTTCCCTTGTTTCCATAGCTGTGGAGTCGGTCGCATCATGTCACCTGATGGCAAGGGTTGCATGGACAAGGATGAGTGCCTTGACAAGCCTTGTGAAAATGGTGGTCACTGCTTCAATGAGGACCCACGCACTCGCTACAGATGCGAATGTCCTGATGGATTTATGGGCGAGAACTGTGAACTAGTTCAGGAGGGACAGACTCTCAAGCTGAGCATGGGTGCTCTCGCTGCAATTCTTGTCTGCCTTCTTGTCATCCTCAGTATGTTAAATATTCTTTTTCAGTTCAGTGCATCTGGCCAGTGTAGTTGCTGTTTTTGTAAAGCCTGCCATGAAAGTTGTGCCGCTTTTTCTCTCTTATTTTTTCTAGCTTTTTAAATGTTGTACATATCTGTCCTTTCACATTATCGTTTTTTATGTTCTGGAATGCACACATAATAATTTGAACAGTAGATCCATCACCCAGCCACCATAGCTGAGTTTTTATTTTGTTTTGTAGTCTTGTGTAGCCATTTTAATATCATGCTTTGCTTTGTTGCGTTTGATTTGTAGTTGCCCTGCTGGGTTTAGAGTGCAAGGGCACCAGTGTGTCAATGAGAACGAGTGTCTCGAGTGGAAGCCCTGCATGAACGGTGGATCCTGCATTGACTACGACGACGACAGGCGCTATGAATGCTTCTGTGCTCGCGGCTTTACCGGTCTGAACTGTGAGCTAGAGCTGCTGGAGTCGGGCATCATCACTCCGTCCACCGACTTCATCATTGCTATATTCGTGTGTGCAGTGCTTCTGCTGAGTAAGTAACTTGCCAGAGCGTATGAGCAGTCACAGAAACGGAAGATGCAGATCCATCCTTCTAATGGCAAGAAATTATCTCAGTAATGTACTGACCATTTCTGAAATAAGTATTTCGTAGCTCAATTTAGTGGATTTATTTGTTTTTAGTCTTTTTTGGTTGACAAGCAAAATTTTATTCTGTTGCATTGTAGAGTATTCTGATGCTTTTTCATAATTCCCATCTTGTTATGCACATCAATTTTGATATGAACATTTTGACAGCTTGTATTTTCAAATTCTGATTGTTTGCATTGCTGGCTTATGACACTGACTTGAATTACTGTTAAGTTTGAGTGTGTCACATAATGATAAACTTGTCTCCTTTCCTGTTCAGTTTTAGTGCTGGTGTTTGTAGTATACAATCGACGTCGTGAAGCTCACATCAAATACCCTGGCCCAGATGACGATGTCAGGGAGAATATCATTAACTATGATGATGAGGGTGGTGGAGAAGATGATATGACAGCTTTCGACATTACCCCTCTCCAAATCCCAATTGGTGGACCTTTGCCCATGACAGCTAAAATGCCATGTGAGTTAGAACTTCATTTTTATTTGTACTACAATTCATTTTACACATTTTGTATTCATAATTTGATGTCCTGCTTTTCAGATCCTCACCTTGGTCCAGATCCGAATGTTGGCATTTTCATTGAGGAACACAAGAAGAGAGCTGACAGCGATCCGAATGCCCCACCATTTGATGATTTGCGTAACTATGCTTACGAAGGAGGTGGTAGCACAGCAGGTTCACTCTCTTCATTAGCTTCAGGTACACCTCTTTAAAATTTCTTTCTCTCTTCCTCAACTTTTACCATCATGTTTTTTAACACAAGGAATTTTCATGGCAGGTACTGATGATGAACAGCAGGAGTTTGATTACCTAGGAGCTTGGGGCCCAAGATTTGACAAGTTAGCTGATATGTACGGTCAGGAGGGTGAAAGTGAAGAGGAAGATGAAGACGATGTTTAGAATTCATGGTCGGATGTAACTTTTCACCTTGCCTGGGCCGTCCGCTCATCTAGTCTCATTAGCTCTTGTCACTTGCAGTTCTGGTTTCCTAAGGCTTCTGATGTGAGTCTTAAAAGACTTGAGGAAGTTAATTGAAGACTGTAATGTTGGGATTACTCTAATAATCACAATTTAATTACTTAATTATAATGGGAGGAAAGTGTTATTGAATCTCAACATAAGAAACTTATTATTTGTTCGCCTACATTGAAAAGACAACAGTCATTTTGCATTATTATTATTATTACTATGATTGTAATTTTACGATTTAGGACATTATAAAACACTTGTAAATGGATATGTACTGTATGTTTGTCATACCTAATTGTGTACATATTAGGGGGTAGAGAGACAACTCAAGATACTCAACTGAATCAGTAAATTACTAAGTAGATTTGTTATGTAAATAAGATGCCATGTTGGTGAGGATTATTTAAGAAATGTTTTGCACATAGAAGTAAGAAGTTGAAAAATAGCACTGACTGAATGATGTGTTGAAGTGATGCCTGTAGAAAAATTACATGCCCTGAACGAGGTTACTCTTGGGAATTTCAATTATGGTTCCTGTTCTTGTTGTAGATTAATGAAAATGCCATGTGCAATTAAGGTCATGCAAGTGAAATGAACATGACTCCAGAAGGAAACTTAGCCATTGCACTTCTCCATCAGATTTAAAATGTGTTGTTCCCAAAGATTTTAAAAAGATTATGCTCTAGTGAATAAAATCAAATACTAAGTGTGATGTAAGCTTCTTTATATATTATTTTTTTTAATTTCAATTTCATCGGAGATGTGCCAATTATGTGGTAGCTCCTCATACCGACCTTGTCTTATAAATGTGTATATATACATATATATACATAAATATTATATATGTGTGCAAGTGTTTGTGGCCCAGAGAATTAGTGCTTGATTTTCTAGTGTAAGTTCAAACAATACCAAAGTCTCTCAAACTCACAAGTCTTTTGTACTATGGTTTCGATCATTCTCATATGTGTTAAGAAAAAGTAATATATTCAGTGTTTTTTATTATTTATTGTCTAGAATAAGGTGGCTTTTCTGTTGATAGCCTTGCCATAATGGTAATGCAAGTCATCCTGGCACAGTTGATGTCTATGCTGTAGCATTCCCTTATAAACTTTGCAACTATTGTCGCAAATGATCACTAACTACTCTGCCAAAACTACTAGATTCAAGTATTTTGATTAGTTAATAAGCATTGTGTCAATTCTTTATTTTTGTAATTTGTGTTTGTTTGTTACATCATGACGATATTAGTTCAGTTCAGCTGATTGATCTCACTGCTGAAAAAGTATTTTATTATTGCTGTGAAGGCAACATTTGTTTGTGCAGAATCAAGTTGGAGATTATTGGCTCATGATTTGAACTTGTATGCTTATGGTGTCACATGCACAAATTCCTATTTATACACTTGCATTTGACCAGTTTCCCTTTGAGCAAGTTGCTTTGTTCTGTTCCAATTCAATTTTTGTGTACAAACATAGAATTCCTATTTAGATTATTGACATGAACATCATTTATTTATGAGAGGTACGAAACAGTATTATTCGTATTTGTATTTCTAGAAAGTGTAATGTTAAGTTATTGAGCCATCTCAAAACCATCTTCTTACAAATTTTTCTGGCGTTTCAATGTCAAGTATAAATCTACTAATGTATTCTCTGTCATAATTTGACAGGAATTTTAGTGGACATCCTATGCTCAAGGCCTTGTTTTCCCAAGGAAGAAGTTTCAAACTTCTGGCTTGACTGTTCACGTGAACCTTCCCCTCTGCCTTTAGCTAGGATATCTTTTTGCTACATAAAATATGTGTAACGTTTCGGCCTACACTGGATTCCCCACTTTGAATGAATTTTCAGGTTGATGCTAAAAACTTCGTGACTGTTGTTAGAATCTTTGAACCTCTCTTTAGTAATCCATTTGCTCTGTTAATGATAGCACAACCCCTTTCTTAAATTCCCCTTCCATTTTTATAACTGTCCCCATTCTTTTAAGTATTATTTCTAGAAATTTGTCATTTCTTGCCAGCCTTTTACCTGATAAAATCAATGAATGTCTTTTGTTCATGTTCAATTGCAATCTACGGCATGGGGAGATAGCATTAACACTGCCAAGGTGGTTGGTGATTGCTCTCATTTTATTTTAAAAATTATAATTTTTACACACTGCCTGGTACTTATGTATGACTGTCCTGTATTGTTATCTTCCCATCTGATTAATTTTATTTAATAGTTTTACTGAAATCATGATAGACTATAAACTATCTTGGCCAAGGTCTCACACCTTTCTTTTTTTACTATTGAAATGCTGAATTTATTGTTTCAGCTGTGGGTCTAATGATGATGTGAAAAGAGGCATGTAGAAAAGGTCACTCTCTTACTTATATTCCACCTTAATTGTGTATTAATTAGGGTGAATGCCATCAATTTTCTAAGAAGCTGTTGACCATCATTGTTCCAATTTTTTTGCCATATGTTTAGAAATAATACCGAAACGGTGATGGTCACATTTTATGCAGAAAGTCAATGTACCTTTAGTTGACTCTGATGTGTGTGTCTAGATATCATAAGTTATCATTAGAGATATCGCAAAGCTTAGGTGGGGAAGGGGCGGGTTTTGTGAGAGGAAAGTAGCTGTTTCAAAGTCACTTGCGTAGATTTCAGTGAAATTTCAAGTTCAATTTTAATTTAGTTTGTAACGTTTTGATTCTTTACTTTCGAGACATGTTGGTTCAATCATGTAGGAATCTCTTCTATTGGCTGGGAAGTTAAGGCCAATGAAGTTCGTTTAATTTTCCTCACCGCTTGTCTACCCTCTCACTCACTTATTGATATTAATGTTTAATCATGCCATCGGTACTGTTTTATGTGTTGGACTGACCACAAATTCATCAAGCATTCAACTTTTGTCCCATATTTGTGTTTTGTCTTTTTTTACCTTATTGAGTATCTCAATATTTATGTTTTTTTATTATTTTCATCTGTGATTTAATTGTTTAGCTGTATAAGTTCAAACTTAATAAACATGATACAATGTTCGTCTGTGGTTTCCTTTCCTTTGCCCCCTTTCCCAAGGCCCCACTGTAGACGTTTCAGACAACGCCTGGGGGGTAGGCAGCTAAAACCACACGGTCGTCCGGAACCACGGACGAGTGAGGCACGAGTGAGGCAACTCCCACTGGGATAATTTGGGGCCAAATTGGGAACAGAAGTATTCCTGGTCCTGCAGCAGCCTGCAGCCGGCGCTGCTGCCGCTGGACTGGGAGCGGGATCTGCTCCAACTAAAGTCCTGTTTCACGGCCCCCCCAGCTGTGAGGGACGGGCGACGGAACCGTCTGCCGCGTGCGAAGTGTCTGTGGTTCGTGGCTGAAAACAGGAAGTCGGTAAGTAAGAGGCGGCTGTCAGGCCGCCGGTGAGTCAGAGGGCCGGCGGGGCAGCTCGGCCAGCGCGGCGCGGCAGCGGAACAGCTGACTTAACAAACGAAGGCGCGCCGCAAGCCCGATTGTGAGGTTAGAAAGGCGTCCGGCGGCCATTGGCGGCAACCAGACAACAGAAGAGGGAGGTTTCGGGAGGGGGGAAAGGGGAGGGGGGAGAATTCAAATGCATACGGGCATCGCTCCGTCGCGCTAAATTTTGTTTTGTCCCAGGCCTCTCGACGCGTTTTCCACTTCTCTGTGGCGGAGAGAGGCAACTTAAACAAGGTACAGATAAGGGCGGAGTGGCGCGCTATCTTGTGTTGTAGGTCTGGTGCAGGCGTGTGCGCGTGGACGTACACATCGCACACGCGCGCACACACCGAGGCAGAGACTGACACGTTTTAACCAAGTATGGCATCTGGAGACCGAGACCATGACTTGGAGCCGAGGTGTGTTTCTCACTCTTTTCGGATTTTGATAAAAAAAAAATTTAATAAAATAAAAAAGGTTTGTTAATGATATGCTCGGTCCGTTGGTCTCTGTCAGGCTGGTGGTGGTGGACGTGGACACGGGGACGGACGACGCGATGGCGCTGCTGCTGCTGCTGGCCGCGGACGCCGCCGGGGAGGTGGTGCTGAAGGCCGTGACGTGCGTGGGCGGCAACACCGGCCTGGGGAACGTGTGCAGGAACACGCTGCGGCTCCTGAGGGCCGCCAACCGCCTGGACGTGAGTCACCGACACCTGACAGCGGGCTGACAGCGGACTGACAGTCGGCAGACAGCAGGTGGACATGGTGAGCCGGCTTCTCGCGTGCTTCTCCCCCAGGTCCCAGTGTTCGCCGGCGCCGAGGGTCCCCTGGTGGCGGAGCGACCAATCACTAACACGTACCACGGCGTGGACGGCTTCGGCGACCTGGATCACACGGTACGTGGGGGCGGCGCGGCGAGGCCTCCGACTGCGCTCCCTTTTGTCACTTTGACCTTATTAGAGAGAAAGAGGGAGGATTCTTCGAAGCTAACGGGGCGCGAAACGCCCCCTTGCCTCCCTTTGGCTGACGCACTCCCCCGTGTCGCCAGGACTTCCCCGGGGACGACGCCGAGCTCGACGCCGCCCTGCAGGAGGAGAACGCGGTCGTGGCGCTCAACAGAATCGTCAACGAGAACCCGGGTGAGGCAAGGGCTGCTCTGGGAGCGACGCCGACGGCGGCGGGCCGGGACTAATGTGTGTGTGTGCGTGTGCGTGTGCGTGTGTGCAGGCCGGGTGTCGCTGGTCTGCCTGGCGCCGCTCACCAACATCGCCCTGGCCGTGAGGACGTACCCGGCCTTCCGGGGGCAGCTGCGCGACGCCCACATCATGGGCGGCAACACACAGGGTAGGTCCTGGAGTTCTCATTTTCAGTGTTAAATTTCGGATATTTTTTTTTTGTTGAACCTGAAAAAATACACGTCTTATGACGGATTGACGAGTGACGTGTTATTGCGTCTGGCAGGCCTAGGCAACACCACCCCGGCGGCCGAGTTCAACTTCGGCGCGGACCCGGAGGCGGCCCAGATCGTGCTGGAGAGCCTGGCCTGCCCCGTGCAGCTCACGCCCTGGGAGACGTGCCCGGAGCACGCCATCCCGTTGGTGAGGCTCCAGGATGCCGACGACTGCCTGGCGGAGTCCCGGAGTGCTGTGCTGAGACGGCTGTCTGTCGGCAGGAGTGGCGGCTGGAGACGCTGCCGGCGCTGGGGGCGGGCGGGCTGGCGCTGCAGCTGCTGACGGCGGCGGATCGGGCCGTGAACCTCAGCAAGGCCAAGACCCTGTGGACGTGCTGCGACCAGCTGGCGGTGGCCGCGCTGCTGCGGCCGGGCCTCGTGCTGCGGACCCTGCGCCGCCACCTGACCGTGGAGCTGGCCGGGAGCCGCACCCGCGGCCAGGCCGTGCCGGCGTGCGTCTGCCGCGGCGGCCAGTGCCCGCCCGCCTGCGCCGGCCCGGACCGCCGCCTCAACGCGGGCGCGCCGCCCGCCACCATCCTGGACGGCTTCGACGTGGACGCCTTCAAGGAGCTGCTGGTGTGGGCCGCCGCCCGCTGGACCCGGCCCCCCCGGGCCCCGGAGGGCGCCGACGACGCCGACGACGCCGCCGGGCCCTGAGCGCCCGCGGGCAGCGGGGTAGGCACAGCGCCGCGCTCGGCTCACGCGGGGTTGCCTACCCGTCGCGTGGCAGGCGGCGCCGGCCTCCGGGCCGGACGGGAAGGAGCAGTGCCGTGGCAGGACGAACCAGGGACATCTCAACAGTTGTGGTGTTCTCACCGAACCCTCCTTCTTAACAAGCTGTAAATAAATTTTATTTTCGCATTAAAAAAAATGAAACATTATTTTGGCGTTCTCATTCAAAGTATCCTTAAAGCCGCCCCCTTTGCCCCCTACCCCGGAGCTCCGTGTGGGGTTCTCATGTTTGTCGGCGGCCGCCTGGGTGCAGGTCGCGGGCCCGGCCTGCTCACCCACTCCAAGATGTGGAAACAGATCAGAAAGACATCAAGAGCCCTCATCCCCCCTGCGCACTACACGTGCGGGGCCCGGGGCAACGATAAGGGCCGCCGCAAGGGTCCCCGGCAGGGCCCCCGCCGCCCCCTCCCGCGACCGCCTTCGTTAGGTTACGGCCGACGAAACAAACCGAGGGGGGAGGTTGGCGGCGTCGCTGGCGGCGGCATCGCGTCGGCTCGGATAACGCCGTGCGTTGGGGAGGTGGGGGGGGGGGAGTCGTCGGGGGCCCCGAACCTCGCCGCTAACCCGCCGGCTGATTGGCGCGTCGATCGCGTTGGGGAGCACGCGGACGGACGGGCGCCGTGTCGTGCCGCCGTGCTGCGGGGGCACCGGGGGCGCCCACCTGGCCGCCTCCCCCCCCCCCCCCCCCCCCCCCCCCCCTGCACCTCCCCGTCGGCCGCGGCGCGCGCGCGGCGAGTCGGCCGCGGCAAGCAGTGCAGTCCCCGGCACGTGTCCGAAGGGGCAGCCTCGTGCGCGCCCCCGCCAGGCCCCCGCCAGGCCCCCGCCAGGCCCCCGCCAGGCCCCCGCCAGGCCCCCGCCAGGCCCCCGCCAGGCCCCCGCCCAGGTTGGTGTTGTGAGCGGCGGCGGTGTCCGGCTGTCCTCGCGCCACAATTATTTATTTTTTGAAATCTAAAACAAAAATTGAAAAAAAAACAATAACATATTGTGCGTGTAGTGTGAACACTCGCGCCCGCGGTTCCGGTTGCGGCTCGGCGGCACGCGTGCGCCCGGACCCCCCACGGCGGCCTCTGGCGCCCAGCTGGCTGCCACAACAAGTTTAAAATTAAACTGACGGCTGCGGTTGCGTCTGGTCATGTTTAGCAAGCTTCATTGGATAAGACATGTGTGTGTATATGCTTGTGTTTGTGTGCGTGTGGGAGGGGGAGGGAGAGGAGGAGCAGGGGGGGGGGGGGTGCTAGCGCCCACTGAGAGATTGGCAGACACTTCTGACAGCTTCAGCAGCAGCGCGCCCGTGTGTGTGGCTGTATGTGTGCGTGTGTGTGTGTGACGTTTCAGTGATTGTTAGCTTCGTTTCCGGCGGCCGGTCGGCTGGTCTGGGCGCCGTGGGCGGGCGGCCACTAGCTGCCACTACCAGGCCTTCTGACGGACTCCGCGGGGGGGCGCCCCGAACACACAGCTATCGGGCCCTCTCTGTCGCTCCCGTACGAGGCACCGATCGAGTGTGACAGAGACAGGGTGACGAAGGGCAGCAGGAGGGGGGGGGGAGGAGACCTGGCGGACCGTTCCTCTTCTGGAGAGAGACAGATATATATAGAAAGAGAGAGAGAGAGAGGAAGGAAGTGAAAGAGAGAGAGAGAGAGAAAGGAAGTGGAAGAGAGAGAGAGAGAGAGAGAGCTAAGACTCTGCGGCGACGATCGCGGAGTGACCCCCTGGAGTCCTGGACAACTGCTGGACTCCACTCATCAGGAGTCCGCCCCCCCCTCTCTCTCTCTCTCTGTCTCTGTCCGCCCGCGCCTGCCCCAGTGCATCATGAGGGTTGAGGAGGGCCCCAGTAATGAGTGTGCGGGGGCCCCGCGAGCAGTGCAGGGCCGTGCAGGGCCGTGACAGAGACGACAAGCGCATCATCCCTGAGGGGCACAATACCGCCCGCAGTGCACTCTACAAGAGCTGTGTGTGCTCAGCACAAGAAGCGTATAGTCAGACAAAGTTACACTATGCAATATATTTATTCTTCTATTTAAATAAAGGAAATTAAAAAGCCATTTTTGATGTAAGTGAAGATAAAAAGAGACATTCGACCGACCCCCTGTGTGGTCTTGTGTTGGCGGCGTCTGTGCCTTCGTCTCTCTCTCTCTCTCTCTCTCTCTGTCCGTCAGTCAGTCTGTCTCTCTCTCTCCCGCCATGAGGATTAGCGGTCCATCCCCACGGGCATGTCACACGCGGGGGAGAGAGGGAGAGGGATGGCGTCGGCAACAACAACGTTATTCGTCTGTTTATTTTCCTCTGTCTGCTCACAAACTCCTTGTACCGCCTGGATAGGATAGCAGCACCGCCCCCCCCCCCCTGCCGGGTGGTGGATAAGGATCTCCCCAGGCGGTAATGATGTGGGGGAGGGGGAGGGGGTGCTCAGGTGACGAAGCTGTGGGGCACGGAGCCGCCCTCGGGTGAGGCACAGTGTAAATGAGACAGGGCACACGGGTGGGCAGCGGTGGTGGTGGTGGTGGTGGTGGTGGTGGTGGTGGTGGTGGTGGTGGTGGTGGTGGTGGTGGTGGTGGTGGTGGTGGTGGTGGTGGTGGTGGTGGTGGTGGTGGTGGTGGTAGTCGTGCAGGTCCTCGTCCTGGCCGGGGGTCCCCGCCCTCCCGCAGGGGCCGAACGGAGTCAGGGCTGTATGAATAGCCGGATCTGACCTGACCCGCGGCCCCCCGCGGACCCCCCGCGGCCCCCCCGCAGACCCCCCCCCCCCCCCCCGCGAGGCCCCTCAGCAGGGCCTGATCTGCCGCCTCCCGGCCTGTGCATCACATGCAGAGATGGATCGGACCCATCATAGTGAGTAGGGGGGCGGGGCCCGCAGGCACCCCCAAGACCCACCGCTGAATATCATTTCTTTAACTTCCTCCCCTCCCCCCCCCCCCCTCTCTCTCTCTCTTCATCTCCAACCCAACATATCTAGTCGTAGACTTCCCCACTAACAACAAAAAAAACATACACATTTTTTCCCCATGCTGTGTTGTTTTTTTTTGTTTGCAAGAAAAAGAAGGACGTGTTGTTGTTATTGTGCAAAAAAATAATGGCGTTTGAAAATAATTTTTTTTGGGCCGGCGCTATGTACAGTAGAACCCCCCTCCGTGGTGCGGCCCTCGGCCTTTAGTCGTCGGCGTACGGCTCTGGGCCGCGGCCCTGCCCGCACCTGGGCTGTGGCTTTCGACCGGGAGGTCGATATACTCGCGTGATACCGGGCCGCCACGCCACGCCGCGCCACGCCACGCCACGGACTGCCCCCTGCACTGCATCAGCCCTCGGCCCCGGCCGACGGCGACCCCACCCCGGCCCCCGCCGCCGCCTGCTCTCTCTCTCTCTCTCTCTCTCTCTCTCTGCTTTGCGTGACTTGTAGAGGAGGCGAGGTGAGGGAAGGAGAGAGAGAGAGAGAGAGAGAGAGAGAGAGAGAGAGAGAGAGAGAGAGAGAGAGTAGGTATAGTATGTGAAACCGAGGGAATGCTTAAGGGCTCATCTATTAATTACGATACGAGAGAGAGAGAGAGAGAGAGAGAGAGAGAGAGAGAGAGAGGGGGAGATAGACGCGTAAAGGTAGAAGGAAATAACTTATCGAGATGAATGTGGAGTGTCCCAGGCGAGCGCAACAGCGCGTGCCTGATTATTTTTATGTCAGAGAGAGAAGAAAAAGAAAGATTTTTTTGATGCTATTTTTTTTTGTTTGTCTGGCACAACTTATACGGCCATGCACGGGCCGTGGAGAGCGCTCTCTGCCCCCCTCCCCCTCCCCTCACTGCCCCCCCCCCTCCCCTCACCCCCCCCCCTCCCCTCACTGCCACGCCCCCCCCCTCTTCCCCCCTCACTGCCCCCCCCTCGTGTCGTGCGGGACTCATCAGCCCGCGGCTCTCCCAGCCGACCTCTTTTGTGTTCTCAGGGCTGCGGTTACCCCCCGGTTACCCCCCGGTTACCCCCCCCCCCCCCCCCCGGGTTACCTCTCTTGTTACCCCTTAGGTTTGCCACCCTCGACAATGAAAAGGTGCAGCGGACGCTGTAGTTTTAAGAGTACAGCGAAAACTGTTTTTTAATTGACAAAAACCCTTTCACCGCAAATCCTTTTCTTACGGTGGACGAATTTTTTTTATGCGGGTGGTCGACTTTCCAACGCAGTTATGGGTCGATTGATTTCAGAAGGGGAGTGAGGGGAGGCGGAGGGGCGAACTCTCCCACTTGGTGCTTTGCTTGGCCAGCCCTGCAGCTCCGGCAGTGGCAGCCCGGCACCGCGCCGCCGTCTCACGGCTATTCAATTATTTTTAGCGCCGCCCGCCACGATACGGCTGCGAAGTGGGAGGCCGAATAGAGACAGAGAGGGAGAGAGGGAGGGAGGGAGGAAGGGAGAGAGAGAGAGAGAGAGGGAGAGAGAGAGAGAGAGAGAGAAAGCTCAGACTGCCTCTTGCCAAACACTGCCGCGTGCTGTACAGTGAGGCAGGTTAGGGACATTCGATGAGGCGAGCGGTGCGGGGGTGTATAGGGGAGGCGGGTACCCCTTTGGGGATTCTAAACGAGGATGCAAGGGCGCGTGAGAGTAAAGAGAGAGATATGGAGAGAGGGGGAAAGAGGGAGAGGGGGCAGGAAGGAGAGAAATAGAGAGATGGAGGGAGAAGAGGGACAGAGAGAGAGTGTGTGTGTGTGAGAGAAAAAGGGGGTGGGAGTACGAGAGAGAGAGAGAGAGAGAGAGAGAGAGAGAGAGAGAGAGTGTGGCGAGTGATGAGTGGCCCAACGGCCATGCACACGGCCCGGGGCTCTGTAAACACTCGCAGACGGCCCCGTTGCGGTTGCGGCCGGGGCGAGGCGGCAGCGAGGACAGCAGGGATTCGGGCCGCGGGGGCCGCGGGGGCCGCGGGGGCCGCGGGGGGCGCTAGGGACACACGGGCGCCGCCGCGGCCGCCGGTGGCGGAAGTATTTGAAGGCGGCACTGGCACGGTGAGGCCCGTCGAGGAATCGATCCCCCCCCCCCCCCCCCCCCCCCCCTCCTCAAGCTGCTAACCGTACATCCGTCCCGCGGCCTGCCCCGCCCTGCCCTGCCCTGCCCCGCCCTGCCCTGCCCTGCCCTGCCCCGCCCTGCCCTGCCCTGCCCTGCCCTGCCCTGCCCTGCCCTGCCCTGCCCTGCCCCGCCCTGCCCTGCCCGCCCCGCGTACGACGCCGGACACGGAGTAAATCATTTATTTCCGCCACGCCGCCGCCCGGCCGCCGCCGGCCGTCTGCAGCCGCGTCTCGGAGTGGAGCGGGTCTCATCCTTGGAGTGTCTCCCCCTCCCAGAGGTGAGGCGCTGCCACCGTGGCATACCGGAATCGCTAGCATTCATGTTTTACGTCCGGCCTGACATGGCAGGGTGGTGTGGCCGGGGCCGGCCGGGTCTCTCTCTCTCTCTCTCTCTCTCTCTCTCTCTCTCTCTCTCTCTCTCTCTCCCGTGGGGAAGGCCGTCCGGGCCGCGGCCTGAGACACATGCAGGAATTCGTTTGGGGAAGGCTCTCTCTTTACGACCAGTCCGCTGGGCCGCGCCGGAGCTCCGAGCCCTGGGGGGGCGTCCTGCAGGTGTACACCGGGTGCACTCTGGCTGGAGGCGTTCCGAAGGTGTTCTGTGTAGGTGTACTGCAGGCGTGCTGGAGATATCCTGGAGGCTTCCTGGATGTGTTCTGGAGGCGACCAGGGGGTGTCGTGCAGGCGCCCTGACCACGTCCTGGAGGCGTCCTGGAGGCGTCCTGGAGGCGTCCTGGAGGCGTCCTGGAGGCGTCCTGGAGGCGTCCTGGAGGCGTCCTGGAGGCGTCCTGGAGGCGTCCTGGAGGCGTCCTGGAGGCGTCCTGGAGGCGTCCTGGAGGCGTCCTGGAGGCGTCCTGGAGCCGGTCCCTGACCCCGCGCCGTCTCTGGCCGACAGGTGGCGATGGGGCGGCCGCTGCCGGCGCTGCTCTCGCTGCTGTCCCTGCTCGCAGCGCTGGTCGCCATCCCTGCCGGTAAGTCACCTCTCTCTCTCTCTCTCTCTCTCTCTCTCTCGCCCTCACTCCGAGTCACAGTTGGAAAACGAGCGCCGTATGGGAAAATTTAACAAACATGTAGGCGAGGTACAGGTCCTTTTTTTCCCACCAAGATTTCAAGTCACCTATTAAACAAGAAAGAGTCCCTCACCTACTGGGGAGACAGAGAGCGTGTCTCTCTCCAGAGAGACAGAGGGGGTCTCTCTAGTCTCTCTAGAGTAGTCCGGCCTCCGCCGACCGGCGGCGGTTGCCATGGCCCCGCCCTCGGCACGGCCGCGGCCCCCAACGGCCTCACTGCGCGGAAAGTTTGGCGACGCCATTCAATTTTTCAGCGGCGTCCCGCGCTGCCCGCCGCGCCGCGCTGCCGGCGGACTGGCGGGCTTTGCTTGGCGGTCGGCAGCGGTTCGCTGCTGCCGCCGCTGCCGCCGCTGCCGCCGCTGCCGCCGCTGCAACGCAGCTGCCGAGTTTTGGCGCCGCAAAGTTATCGTCGGCAAACAGGTGTCGACGGCGTGAAGGACATGAGGGGAGGAGGGAGGGGAGGAGGGGAGGGGAGGGGAGGGGAGGAGAGGGGAGGAGGGGAGGGGAGGAGGGGAGGGGAGGAGGGGAGGGGAGGAGGGAGGGGAGGGGAGGGGAGGGGGGAGGGGAGGAGGGAGGGGAGGGGAGGGGAGGGGAGAGGGGACAATGCAAAGGGTTAAACTAATCGGGCTCCTCAACTTTGCCGTCGATGCTGATGATGGTGATGATGATGAGGGAGAAGGTGAACAGCGCGCCGGGAGGGTGTGAGGCCCCCCCAGCGCCGCTCCCCGTCCTCCCAAACACTCCCTCCTCCTCCCCCCTACCCCTCCTCCTCCCGCCATCCCTCCACCCTCTGTGGTGCTTTTAGCGGGGGGCGTCACGCTAAAATGTCGGTAGTCTTTAATTATTTGTTTATTCGCTGTGATGGTGTGGAGGTGCGGAGCCCCCCCGCTGCCCGGGCTAGACACGATGCGAAGTATACGCCTCTCTCTCTCTCCGTCTCTTCCTCTCTCTTCTCTCTCTCTCTTCTCTCTCTCTCTCCGTCTCTTTCTCTCTCTTCTCTCTCTATCTCCCTCACCCCCCTGCAAGATCCCCTCCCCCCCCTCTCCGTCGCTCAGCCAGAGCCCGGCGCGTAGTTTTAACATTTTAGCGAATGTCATGTGAACCACTTACGGCAGCCCGCCGTCGAGCGCGGCGTGACATTTAAAAGAAATAAAATAAAGCTTTTTTTATCAATCTTTTTATTTTCACGGCAGCGTGGGGGTGGGGGGAACGTTTACAGGGGACGGCAACGGTATCATCTTTCTGTGAAACTTTACAGAGACAGAAAAGTGTTAGAGTCTCCGCAGCGGCCTGCAGCCGCCCCTCCGGCCACGCCACGCCACGCCACGCCACGCCACGCCACGCCACGCCACGCGCTGCACAGCGGGGCGCAGACACAGGCACGGTGCTTGCCGACGTATTGTTCCGGTCCGGGAGCCCGGTCTTAGGCGACCACTCACGGCCTTCTCGACCTGCTCTCTCGCTCTCTCCCTCTCCCTCACCACAGCTTCCCCTCTCCCTTTCTCACTCTACCCACTCCTTCTCTCTCTCTCTCTTTGATAGAGAGTACTACAGTCACGTCGCCGGCAACATGCCATGGCGGAGTATCAGTCCGCCCCCGACTTGACCCCCCGATCAACTCCTCTGGTGGTCGGCGCGCGGCGGGCCGGCTCCGGTGAACAACTGCAGGCCGCGGGGCCCGGGGGCGGGGGCCCGGGGGCCCGGGGGCGGGGGCCGGGGGCGGGGGCCCGGGGGCGGGGGGCCGGGGGCGGGGGCCCGGGGGCGGGGGCCCGGGGGCGGGGGCCCGGGGGCGGGGGGAGCCGGGGGTGGAGAGGGTGACGGCACGGGCTGGGAAGGGTCCAGAGGCTGGCAGGCTTGCATAATGCAATCTCATTTGGCTGCTGACAATCTGGTATTCAGACACTTCCCGCCTTGGGTCCCCGCCCGGACCCCGACTGGGACTAGGCCGGCCGGCGGGGGCGGCGGTTCACCGCGCGGAGCCCTCCCCTTCTCTCTCTCTCTCTCTCAATTCCTTTTCCATTCACGGGCTTTGCCTGCCGGCCCGGACTCTCCCCCCGCCGCCCCCCAACGCTCTCTGACGCCGCGGGCATCCTCTTGTTGGTGTCGGCAGGGATGGGCGCCATCGACTGCTTCAAGTGCGCCTCGGTGGACGGCGCCAACCCGGCGTGCGAGGACCCGTTCCACAACAACGCCTCTCTCAAGCTGCTCGAGTCGCCGTGCATGGGCGGCCGGAAGGGGCGCGACGGCGTGTTCCCCGCCACGGCCTGCATCAAGATCGACGGCAGATACAGTCAGTCCCGCCGACAGTTCTTGTCGTAAACTGACGCCAGTTTTTTTAAATTTTTATTTCGTCTCTCATTTTGTACCTGACCACGACTCCGTGGCGCGCCGTGTTGCAGCGGACACGGGACAGACTATCGTGATCCGGGCGTGCGCGCTGGACAGCGGGACCCTCACCACGGACACGGAGCTCATCCGCATGTCGCACTGCGGCAGCTTCTACTTCGAGAACCGGTGAGCGGAGAAAAAGCGGGAAGCAGTCGGCCGGCCGCCGGGCAGCGGAGGGTTAGTCCACGGGCCCCACCATTTTGCTCGGCAGCCGCTTGCTGCAGGAGCACCCGCCCTACACCTTCATCATCCTCAAATCGATGAGGGCCCCCCCACAACGAGCAGGGGGTGGAGAGAGAGAGAGCGGAGGGGGTGTCGGGTACCGCCTGTAACACAACTCCCCCCCGGTCTGACGCACTGCTCTGTGTCCAGGTACATCCGGGGCTGTGTCCAGAGCTGCGACGACGCCGACGGCTGCAACGCGGCGCCGGCGGCCGCCTCCGCCCCCGCGGCCGCCGTCCTGCTGAGCGCCGCGGCGGCGACGCTGTGGGGCCGGCGGCCCTGCTGAGGCCCCGCGCCAGAGGCCGCCGTCAGCTGCAGGGCACGGAGGCCCTCACCGTCGCTGCTGCATCCGGATAAAAAGACTTCTGTGTGGTGACAGTGCGGGCCCCGCAGGACAAACAGACTCTCGGACGGCTGTTCCAGCCCCCACGGACTAGTGCTAGTTCCTTTTCAGACGCTCTCTCCACAACCTTTACCTTCATTTTGTCGTTCCATTCATCGAGGTACGGCGTCCGTTAGGGCCGCCAGGACCCGGGAACAGACTCTCCCGGTGTGTGGAGCGGAGGCCGCGGCCGAGGTTCGGTTCTCCGTCCCTCTTCCGACTTTTACGACGCCTCGCGTACTTCCCTATTTTTAGACTCGGGCGGGAGCGTCCGGTTTCACAAGCCATCCGCATTGCCCTCCGCCACCGTGTCCGCGCCGCGCTGCTCTTATCTGTGCCGCCCGTCACAGATAAGGGAAGACCTTCCTTTATCTGTGCCGCCCGTCGCCCGCAGGGTCCGCCAAGAGGCCCTCTGTTCTCGTGGCTCTGCAGGAGCCGCGGACCCGCGCGGCTGCGCCGTCAACCCTCACCGCACCGGCCGAAAGTGACGCTACCCCGTGATGGTTCTCGTGGTCCAATGATTCCTGTAGTGCTTTCAGCACCGCGCCGTGTGAGCCGCGCCCCGGCACCACCCCCCGCGGGGCGGAGCCGCGGCGCGGGGTATAGCGGCCTGCCTATACCCCCTTAGTGTTCAGGCGTCGTTCACTGTACTTTACCGCTGCGCGGTTCTGTTTCTGTTTGTTCCTTTGTGAAGTGATTTGAATCTTTGTATGTAACACTTTTTTAAAAATTTGTTTTTATATATATAAAAAATAGAGGAGGAAGCCTTTATTTGACCAGGGAAGGTAAAGCTTGCTGCATAAGAAGCCTTGCCCACATCCACTACATTTCCATTTCACATAAAAAGAATAACATTGTAAAACAATTTGAGTCCGTGTTTTGGTTCAACACCAGTCACTCCTGCACACGTCTGTTTTACATTCTTCTTCCGCTTACAATCTTGGACTTGGAGACATTTTCTTTGGGGGGTGGGGAATGTTAGAAACACTAGTGCTGCCCAGTTAGATCGATGGGGATTTGCCAGTTTTTTTTTCTGACACTCCATTAATCCACGAAAACCAAATTTCTTTCATCGTAGGAGGAGCGGAGAAAATAAAAAAAAACTCGCGTGTAATCCTGGCTGTTCTGATTCCCGCGCGAAGCAGCAGCCGACATTCCGGGTGTTGTGCTGTGAGAGCCGTTGGAGGAGTCACCGTTGTGGGGTCACCGTGGGGGTCACCGTGGGGGTCACCGTGGGGGTCACCGTGGGGGTCACCGTGGGGGTCACCGTGGGGGTCACCGTGGGGGTCACCGTGGGGGTCACCGTGGGGGTCACCGTGGGGGTCACCGTGGGGGTCACCGTGGGGGTCACCGTGGGGGTCACCGTGGGGGTCAGGGGTCACCGTGGGGGTCACCGTGGGGGTCACCGTGGGGGTCACCGTGGGGGTCACCGCGAGGTCATCATCACGGCGACGACGGCGAGGGCGAGGACGGCGAGGGCTGAGGGCGCGGCGGCGGCGGCGGGGGCCGGCGCCGTGGGGCAGCAGTGCTCGGGCACGTACAGGGTCTGGTTCAGCATCCAGTAGAAGGCGGCCATGTCCGACTTGGCCTTGAGCACCTCGCCGACCTCGCTGCGCACGCGGGCGTTGTACTCGTTCAGCCAGCGCCGCTGTGGAAGGTCAAGTCTCATGAAAAAAAAAAACAATTCTTCGAAAGAATTGTAAAAATTGTAAAAGCTGAGAAAAAAAAGACGCTACGGACGTAACGTACCTGCTGGGGGCTGAGCATCTCCACGTTGATGAGCTTCACGTCGAAGGGCACCAGGGTGGCGGTGAGGAACTCGTAGAACGTGGGGCCGTCGGGGCCGTCCTGCAAAAAGCGATCAACAGCCTTAGTGTGTGGGGTCAGAGGAGGTATGTGGGGATAGGACTCACCGTGGAGTTTCTCAGGACCACTTCAAGGACGTTCTCCAGGCGAACGCCGAAGTCATTCTTCTTGTAGTACCCGGGCTCTGAAACATGAAGTGGTGTGGGAGAGGGAGAGGGAGGGAGAGAGAGAGAGAGAGAGAGAGAGAGAGAGAGAGAGAGAGAGAGAGACGTCAGCATGAACAAGAGCCTGTAGTCCTGATGTCCTTACCGGCCGTAATGAAGTTCCCCACTTGCAGTCTCGCAGTGTTCTCGCCGTAGAAAATATTCGGCTCTGTAAAAAAAAAAAAGTTTGCAAGGGTTCAAGAATTGAACTTGATGTAAAACCGCGCCTTAGACTGAGACTTTTGGCCACGATTAACGCTGCTGCTGTCACCTTCGTGCACGTTGAGGAAGGCGCCGATGCCGTGGCCGGTGGGGTGGCCGTAGTTCTCGCCGCCGTCCCAGACGGCCGCCCGGGCCAGGGAGTCGAGCCCGTGCGCGCCCATGGAGGCCGGCACGGCGGCGCGCGACATGTCGATCAGCCCCTGCAGCACGCGCGTGTACGCCTCCACCTGCGCCGCCGACGGCCGCCCGAAGTGCAGCGTCCGCGCCACGTCCGTGGTGCCGTCTGCAACACGGCCACGATGAGAAATAAAGTTATGATGATGATGACAGAGAGAGGGACGCGGCGGGCGCCGGGCCAGCGCCTGCGGAGTGCGGGGTAGGCCGGCCCGCGATGCACCAGAGCGCTGCGGGCTGCCTACCCACGGAGCGGCAGGGGCCCGGGCCGGCAGCGCAGCGCAGCGCCAGCATGTGCTGCCCCTCGCGGCGTCCTCGCGAACCTCGTCGCCGGCGCCGCGACTCGCCGCGTCTCTCTCTCTCGCTCGCGCGCGGCCGCCGCGCCTTCCCCCTCTCCCTTTCTCTCTCCCACTCCCGCCGCCGGCCGGTCGATGATGCCGCGGTTCCTCGCGGCTCGCGGGCGGGACACCTCCGCGGCCGCCTGGCCGCCGGGCCGCCGATTTGGGCGAACCTTGCGGCATCGCCAGGTTATGGTTGTGCGCGGGCCGCGGTGTCGTAGGTCCTGCCCTCGACGGCCTCGCCGCGGAGCCCCCCGAGCCGACAACACCGCCTCCGGTCAAGGCCAGGCCGTCGGCTCCTCCTCACGCCAGCCACACCCCTCCACCGCCGCCGCGCGCCCTGGAGACACGCGGAGCGCTTCCGCGAACGCGGCAGGCCAAGAAGTGCCTGAAGAGCCACAGGCGGCCACATACCACGTAACACATGCCGGCGGGATGCGCGCGCGCCGCCGGGGGTAGCTGCTGGCGGGTCCGCTCGGAGGTTCGCGGGTTCAAATACTCGATAGGCTCGGCCCTCCGTGTCGCCGCGGGTACCCGGGCGCAGCACCAAGAGGCTCGCGTCGGCGGTGGCCGGGAGCTGGCCGGGGGACGAGCGCCCCCGGCTGGCCGCCGGCAGTGCTGGCCCCCGCCCAGCCCCCCGGCCGGGGTGCGCCTCCCCCGGCGCCTGGCCGCGCCCGGCCGGGACACCTCCTCGCCGCGCTGAGCTCCTGCCGCCGATTTTCCCCTTCGCCCGCCAACGCACTGAGTCCCAGGTTACCTCCTCGGGCCCGAGGCCACGGCCCCGAGCCCCAGACACGCGCCCAGGGGGGGCGGTGACGGCGGGGTCCCCACTCCACCCCGACCCTGCCGCCTCTCTCTCCCTCCCCCCTCTCTCATCCTTGGCCCCTGACCCCCGTCTCACTCACTCTCGTACTGGCCGCCCGAGTCGACGACCACGGTGGACTCCTTGCCAATGATGAGGTCGCCGCCGTCCTGGGGCACGTAGTGCGGCAGCGCGCCGTTGGGTCCGTAGCCGACGTGCGTCGGGAAGGCGGTCATCAACACCTGTCCGCAGAGGCCTCCATTAACTACGCGACACATTAACTACCGGGCCCGCTCTGCCCACACCTCCGCTCCCGCACACCCACCTCGGGCCGACGCAAGCCGTCGACCCTTGCCGCCAGCCGGCTCTCGGTCCAGTTGGGGTCCTCGGGGACGTGGCCGTCCAGGAAGCTGAGGATCTGGCACATGATGGCGCCGTCCAGTGCGTGCGCCTGGCGCATGGACTCGCGCTCCTTGGCGTTCTTGACGCTCTTGAGCGCGATGATGGGCGACCACTCGGTGTGTACGTTGTGCCACTGCGCCACCTGCCGCAGGGGGGTATTTTTGGGTGTTTTAGGGTGTCGGGGGTGTTTTCTCTTGAGAGCCTTATGAGGATGTTGCGGGTGGTATCGGACTTGTTCCAAAGGTGTCCCACAAGGGTGTTCCTGGGTGTGTCGCGGTGGTGTCCTTGCACCGGGTACTCACCGCCATCTGCACGGCCTTGGAGGCGCCCAGGCGCGGGTGGTTGGAGATCCAGACGGTGGTGCGGTTGGATGACCTCCGGAGGTCAGTCCAGAAGCTCTCGTACTGCCGGATACTGCGACAGTCATTTGTAAAAAAAAAATATTTAAAATATGTTTATTAAAATCGTCTTGCCTACAGCGCTGCATGTGCATTCCTCGGCCGCCCACGCACACACACGCACACACACACTCAGAGACGTGGACACGCACGGGGCGCGCTGGGGTGGCCGCGGTCCGCGTATTGATCCCCGAGCTGCGGTGGGGGTGGCGCCGCCCCGCCCCGGCGGTGTCTCCGGCCGCGGCCGCTCGACTCCGGGGCGCACCTCCTTGGCCGGGATGGCCTCCGGGGCCCGCGAGGCCTAAACCGTTGGCCTCCAGCTCCTCCGGGTCGCGCGGGCCGCGCTGGAGCGGCTGGAGCGGCTGGAGTCTCCCCCGGAGAGTCCTCCACCCCCGGAGTCCGGAGGCCGCGGCGCTGTCGGGGAGGCGCGGAGGCGCGGGCAGAGGCGCGCCACCACCCACCGGGCGCGGAGGTGCGCGCCGCCCCGCCCCGCCCCCTACACCCACCCACACACACACACGCACACGCACAACCACAAGCTCCCGTTCATCGCGGGGGGTCAGGTGGGCGGCCGCGGCCTCGGACGGCCTCTGACCTGACGCAGAGCCGGTTCCTGGGGCAGCTGGCCGCCTTGAGGTGCGTCTCGACCCGCGGCGTCAGCTTGTCCCTGTCCATGTAGAGGACGGCCTCCTCCTGGGTGAGCACCAGGTAGGAGGTGAGGAGCGGCGCGTGCGGCAGGTCGCGGCCCCGGATGTTGAGCAGCCAGGCGACCTCGTCCAGGGCGGTGAGCACCAGGCCGTCGAGGCGGCGCTGCCGCAGCAGCTTGCGCACCTCGTTGACCCGCGACTGCCAGATCAGTCCTGCGGGGAGGGGCAGCATCAGAACGGAATCAGAACGTCGACAAGAAACTTCTTAGAAGTGGCACTGTGGGCACCATGGTGCCGGGGCCGCGGGGCGCCCGTACTCACCGCGCTGCCCCATCTGGTGGACGAAGGCCTCCAGCCTCGGCCTGGGCGGCCGGCCCCGCCAGGTGTCATCCACCACGCCCTCCACCTCCACCAGCTCCACGGACTTCTCGTTGTCTGCGCGGCAGAGGTTAGCGCCGGTGAGCACGTCGTGCAGGTCCCCCCCCCCCCCCCCCCCCCCACCCCCCCCCCCCCCCCCCCCCCCCCCCCCCCCCCCCGGGGTCACCCGGCGTACTCACACATGCGGTTGTACCACAGGTCCCACTGTGCGAAGCCCACGAGCCGCGGGTCGGCGGCCACCTTCTCCCCGGGGCTGAGCACGTCGGCAAGCCAGTCGGCCACCTGCAGCGGCGAGCGCAGCTGCCGCAGCTGCCAGCTGCAGTCGAGCTGGACGTCGGCGAGCTCCAGGAAGCGGGCGTCCGTCCAGAGCACGGCGTGCTCGTCGGCGTGCAGCGTGGTGCCCCTCGTCACCACGGCCACGCTCGCGCCCGCGCCGCTGAAGCCCGTCAGCCAGCGCAGCCGCTGGTTGTAGTCGCTCACGTACTCGTTCTGGTGCGCGGCGGGGCGCGGACATCAACGCAAAGCAGACGTCAGAAAGGTGCGAGGATGACGGCGTGTAGGAGTGTGCGTGAGATGTTATTTATTTGACGGCACACGAGGGAAAAATAGGGGAAAAGGGCCAGTGATGGCCCCCTTAGAGACCTCTTTGAACAGTGAAGGCCACCTTAGAGACCCCCTTGAACAGTGATGGATCCCTTAGAGACCCCCTTGACCTAGATCTATCACCACCTCCTGGACACTCCTCAGTGGCTCTGGGGACGGACAGCAGGGGTTGGTCCGGACGGGCGCGGGGATCCCCAATGGGGGCACGGCTGGGAGGAGCCACAAGCGGCGCGCCCCCGAGGGGGGCTCCGGGGGCTCCGGTCGGGGGAGGGGGTTGGGTTGAGGGGCGTCGTCGCGACACGGGCGGTGTGGCGTGGTGACGGCGAGGCGGGGCCCCCACCACCGCCGCAGCCGCCCCCCGCGGAGCCGGCAGGGCCCGCCCCCCGCGCACAGCCCGCGAGGGGCCACCTCCTCGCGGCATAGGAGCCGATTCGAATAAAACGTTCCACGCCCTCCATACCGCGACCTGGTTCCCACGCTCGGACAGCAGGGGGTGGGGCGGCGATGTTAACTCTCTCTCTCTGTCTCTCTCTTGTCTGACCTGGTGCTCGTCGCCGTACGGCAGGATGTAGGCGTGCACGCCGTGGCCCTTCATCTCCCTGCGCAGCGCGGCCACCTGTTCGGCCGTGATGACGCGCTGCTTGGGCTGCGGCAGGAGCGACAGCGGGTCGCACTCGAGCCGCGGCACAGGCAGCCCGGACAGCGGCTCCGCCGCCGCCGCCGCCGCCGCTGCAACACAGAAAGCAGACGGGGGGAGTTTCATTCATTTCGTACATTTTTTTTTGCTTTCACACCGAAATAATTTTTTTTCATAATTTTTCGCAGTCTTGCAATTTTTTTTCCTTTTTCTGTGGGCTGCGCTGTTGGGCGCTCGTCTGCTCGCGCGGAAGCCAAGATAATCGCCTCGCGGTGGGCGAAGCTCGCAGCGCTCGGCGGCGGCGGCATGGCGGGCGAGGCTCCCCGACTCCAGCCGACCAGGCCCCGTGTCCGCCCCGCCCCGCCCCGCCCCGCCCCGCCCCGCCCCCCGCGGCCCGCTCGGCTCTCTGTCATATCCCGTATACACGGTCAGAAAACAAAAAAAAGGAACAATTTTGAACTAGGGCGTTTTATGCAAAGTCAGTTAAATCGTGACAAAAAAATCAAAACTTTCATAAAAGGCGGAAATATCTTTTTGTTTTGCTTAAGGTCGGATCGGTCGGTCGGACGGACAGACAGGCGGGCCGTACAGCTGGCCCCGCGCAGCGAGGGGGAAGAATGTGACCCGCTGCTGCGCGGGCCCGCGCAGCTGGCCCCGCGCAGCTGGCCCCGCGCAGGTGCACTGCTCGGCACACGGCGGCGTCCCGCTGGAGGTCACGGCACGGCCCCAGCCGCTCCGCCCCCGCGCTGCAGCTGCAGCGGCTGCGGCAGCTGTTGCAGCTGCAGCTGTCAGCCGTGTGTCTCTTTTGACACTCCTTCACGGCTGAGTGGACCTCCCCCCCCCCCTAACTCTCTCTCTCTCTCTCTCTCTCTCTCTCTCTCTCTCTCTCTCTCTGTTTGTCTGTCTGTCTGTCTGTCTCTATCTCCCCCGTCCTTCCCTGAAATCTTCGCGCCTTTGAGGCACCAGCACCGGCACCTGAAGGCAGCGGCCAACGCCCTATAAATAGAGGTATGAGGCAGTCAGAGCAGGAGATTGGGGGAAGGGGAGGGGGGCGTCCTAAGGGGGGGGCGGGGAGGGGGAGGGGGCGGTCTGTTTAATGCAACACGCCCGCGGGAGGGAGCCTACAGCCCGTCCCGTCAGTGGACCAGTAGGGGCCATTAGAGAGGGAAAGAGAGTTACTGGGTGACGCGACGGGGCGAAACGGTAGGTTTCCAGCGCCACATAGGCGGCTGACTAACACCCATCTATCTAGCCGCGGTGTCTGGCCGTCTCTCTCTAGCTTTCTGTCTCTCTCTCTCTCTCTGTCACGTGCCTAGACCTACATTGCCCCGCGGCGCTGTCAGGGTGAGAAAAAAATATTAGTTCTTGAACGTTATATATAAAAGCGAAGGACGCGGCACGCGGGGCGAAGGGAAAGGGAGAGGAGGAGGGAGAGGAGGAGGGGGAGGAGGAGGAGGAGGAGGAGGAGGGAGAGGGAGGGCAGGAAGAGGGGGGAGGAGGCACAGGGCGTCGTCTCCTCCCGCCCCGCGCTGCCGGTGTGTCGCTGCCGCGTCCCTCACTGGGCCACACGCCACAGCTCCGCGATGTTTTTTGGGGGGGCCGCGCGGCCGGCACTGTCGCGGGTTCGAATCCCCGCCACAGCTCTCACATTTCCGCGGCGCTGCGCTTCTGTTTTGGCAGCGGCAGCGCTCTCTGTACTCCCGCATAACCAACGCGGCGGCGCAAGTCTGGCGTAAGCCGGCCGACTAACTCGACCCACGGAAATAGCCGGCAGCCAAGAGGCATGTGCGTGCGAGAGAGAGAGCGAGAGAGAGAGAGAGAGAGAGAGAGAGAGAGTCTCTCTCGCACCCAGGCAGGCTGCGTCACGGAGGCGAGCGCCTGGCGGGTAGGCAGTCCCGGCCCGTGCGGCGCACGCGTGGCTAACCTACCCTGCCGCCCGCAGGCGCCGTGGGGGGCGGCGCGTGGGCGGGGACAGGCGGGAGACAGGTGCCGGGCTGTCATCGTGTGGGAGACAGGGGGGGGGAGAGAGAGAGGCGCGATATTATTTCTGTCGGTTGACCATCTCATAATATTCGCTCGGCGCGGCATGCAGCTGGGCTCGTCTCGAAAATGATGTTTATGTCCGACTCGACCAGCCCTGGAAGGGTTCCCCCGCCCCCGGCCCGCCCCCGGCCCGCCCCCGGCCCGCCCCCGGCCCGCCCCCCTCCGCGCGGATTGATCGGAGCCGGGGACCGGAAACAAGGGGGCGGTCCGCGCGTGCGCCCTGCGTCCGGGGGCGGGCCGGGGGCGGGCCGGGGGCGGGGCCGGGCCCCGCGGACACCTCCTGCGCCGTCTGCGCCGCTGGTGCTTCTGCCACTCCTTTCTGCGCAAATGAGGCGTTCTGCGTGTCGCTGCGTGGACCCGGCCCCCCGCGCTGCGTGTGGGGACCGAGGGGCGCGTGGCGGCGCGTGGCGGCGCGAGGCGCGGCGCGTGGCACGGCGCGTGGCCAACCGGCCGGGGTCAGGATGGCGCCAGGTTTGAATTCCATGTGAGTAGCGAGTGGGTGGCGGCGGCAGTGGCGCGGTACTGTACGGCCGGCTCCCACAGCTCCCGGCCAGTCCTGGCCCGGACGTACCCGCCGGCCGGGCTGCCTACGCTCTCCATGACAGGCGCCGTCCGCCCCGGACCGAGCCGGCGCCCGTCTGCCTCGCTCACAAGGGGAGGCCGCGGGTAGTTTTAGTTTCACTTTTAAATAAGTATTAATGAACGGAACGCTGCCGCCGGCGGCAGTCGGGCCGAGTCTCCCCTGCCGGGCAGCAAACCCCTTATCAGACGAGGGGCCTCAATCACTGTCCGTGCGCTATCACCTGCACCTCCGCCGCTCCGGGCCGGGCGTGGCGAGGCGCCGTCATCATCATGGTCGTCATCAAGTGTCGTCGTCATCGTCAACTCTGACGCCCCCCCCCCCCCCCCCCGCGTCCTCGCGGACCTGAGCGTTGGGGCAGAAGGGGGTCGTTGTGGGCGCGGCGGCCGCCCGCCGGACCCTGCTCGTGTTACAAGGAGGACTGTGAGCTAATGGCTGCACACACACACACAGAGAAACACCCTCCCCCCCCAAAAAAAAATATACAAAAAAATAATTCGTGAGCCAGTATTTGAATCCTCGTCTTCCAGCGGGGGCGGCCGGCTGGCCTCCGAACACGCACCCCATGGCGCGGTCCCGGCCGCGCCTAAAGCGGAAGGCAATCACCGGAGAGCGAGGACTCGCTGCCTTAACCACCCGAGGGAATGGGAGGGGAGGAGAGGGGGGAGGGGAGGGGAGGGGAGGGGGGAGGGGCGCGTCCGACCGAGGGGGCAATCACTTATGGTGAGAAATCCTGTGCACAGATTTTGTGAGATCCTTTCATATAAAAGTCACAGAGCCCTACGTTCCAACCGGCCTCGAAGGGGGCCGTGAAGGTAGTCGAAAAAATAGGGATCGCAGTTCCGGGAGATCCCTCAAAACCATGAAATTTGTGAGCACACAAGTATTGGCCGCGTGATTCCAACCCCTCGGGGCCCACCCCTCCTGCCATTCAATGACCACGTCTTGCTTTCGAGAGCAGGTAACAGGCGGGTAACAGGTGGGTGTCTGGCGGGTGGCTGGTAGGTAAACGGGCGGGTAACGGACGGGTAACGGGCGGGTAACGGGCGGATAATTGTCGGGTAACTGTCGGTCGGTGGCGCCGAGCGCGCAGAAGGATAGACTCCAGATGCAGGGCGGCGCGGCCTGCGGGGTTCTATTTGCGGCTTCCAAAGGCAAACAAGTGTGGGGAGGAGGTGGGGGGGGGGGGGGGGGGACTCACCCAGTGCCAGGAGCAGCGCCAGCACCGCCGTGTTCACTTCACTGATCATGATGCACTTTTGCAGCTGACTGTTCCTGTGTCTGTCTCTGTCCCGCAGCCGTCGGGCGCCGCGGCCGTCGATCAGCCGTCACGCGCGCATCGGGTGCGGAGCGCCGCGCCGCGCCGACCGCCCCCCCTCCGGGTACCGGGTGCCGGGACCTCGCCGTCGACAAGCTCGTCGTCGGGGGCCTCTCGCGGCCAGCTCCGTCTCCGTCCACGTCCACGCCTGCGGTCAGACTAAGCGGCGGCCGAGGCGGGGCCCAGGAGCACGAGGCCGTGCGGCCCGCGCCGAGCCACGCGCCACGCCCCTGCCAAGGATAACACCAGGACCGAGAGGAGGCGAAGCCGCGAAGCTGCGAAGCACGCCACGCCCCCGGCACGCCCACGGCCACGCTTCTGTGATCAGTGATATATTCAATAGTACTGCACGTCTGCAATTTTTTTTGTATGCATTTGTAAGTACGCATTGCATTGTATTTGTGCGCAACTCTGTAGCATCTGCAATTTGCATTCTTTTGTTCTTACTTTTTTTTAAATTTATTTTTATCTTTCATATATGACCGGCCTTTTAGTATGCAATAGCGTTCAGTGCTTTCCGCGCCTAACGCCTGGCGGGTATGCAGCGTTCGCTCGTGTGGGCGCGCGTGTCCTGCGGGCTGGCCTACCCAGCCTACCCAGCCTCCCCCGCCGCCACCAGGGGCACGGCACGCGCAGACCTCCCTACGACTGTGTCCTTCGATCTCTCTCATTTTCTACTTTCTCATTTACTGTTTTCTCATTTTCTGTTCTCTGACTATCTATTCTCTCTTTTCTGTGCTGGTACACTTCGATGAATCTCGAATGTAGTGTTGCGGTCAAGGAGGGGGTTGGTTAATCAGAATGATCACTACACACTTGTGGTCAAAGTCACCTTTTTATTTTTCACAAACAGAACAGATGTACAAAGGCCATAGAGTTAATTTTTAGTTAAAACTAATTTCTTTAAAGTTGTAAAACTTTTCATTTAGAGCAACGAGTTTAGGCCCAAACTTTAACTTGGGGTGACAACATGCTGCCCCAGCCCACACCGAAAATATTTCGGACCGTCTTACAGATAGATCGTAGCTCAATGTTGCTACTGATAAAACAGCATACAGAACCATTATAACCACAAAGTTTAGACAAGATTGTTACATGTTCCAAAACCATGCTAGAACTGAACAAAAGGAAACAAAACACATGACTTAGAATAATTTCTAAAACATGACCCCCTTGGTGAATTCCTAAACAAGTTCACAGCATAGAAATGTGCAAATGTGCTTCTGGCTAAGAAAAACTTAACCTAACCAACTGGAACCATTTGTAATAATTTGCAGATGGAAACAGTTTCTGCAGAGAGGACATATTTGATTAACATCTATCACAATTTATCATAGATCATGTCAGTCTATAAAATGATTCAACAGCTGAAATAAGCTTCAACATTGACACCAAGCATCTCATGACAGTTGAGATATTATATTTGCTCGCAGATTGAAATATCAGAAAAAATTGATCAAAATTACCAGCTTCACTCCAAGGCAGGAGTCAATGTCACAGATAAAAAGTGATGTTAAAAAAAATTGATCCAGATTCACTATATAAAAGTGCTGAAGAAAACAATTTCATTGAGAGTATGATTACCTATGTAGAAAATTTATAACATGCTGGTTGTTCTTTATGAAAAAAGGGGAAATACAATTATTTACATGGCAAATCAAAGTAGTAAGCAAGGAAATAACCACTTTATCTTTCATAGAACATACAAAAACAAAGTCACCCCAGTTTAGTAAAAGTGATTAAAAGGAGAGGTGTTTGTCACATATGTATTCTATAAATAAACAGAATAGCATACAGAAAAGTTTTAGTATCACATTTTTATGAACCAACCATGACTTCCTCAACACACTTCTATTGATGTTTAGTACAACTGGCACATCATTCCTCAATAAGGAACGAAAGAAGCTCTCAAGTGTTCTATGCTACAGTTACCTGAGAACTCAGTTTGGCATCCAGCAAAATGTAAAATTGTTATAAATAATGCGCCGAAAAAATAATGAAAAATTATGAATTGTTCCTCATGTTTTCGGTTACAAACTTACAATATATAAAATACTACAGGTAAATCTTCACAAGTCTAGACCAAATCACATTTCATTACGGAGCTAGCTTAGACACACCCATTCAAGTTACCTACTCCTTCTCCTTGATACTCTATGCGATCAGAGCTGAAAAGCACGCGATCCAACTAAACAATATGCCGCAATTTCAAAAGGGCATGTGTACGAGAAGATCCTTAAACCTGACATGGTTACTGGAAAGTCAAAGGTAGAACCGGAATTTGTTTTACTATAACTTGTACCACTAAGTTTTACAAGCAGTATCAAGTACAGATTAAGTTGTGATAGAAGTGTACCCAAACTGTCTTCTAGAACTGAAATCTCAAAAGGAGGTAGCAAAGCAAATGGTAGACTAATTAATTACCATTCATCCCTTCTAGACTAAACAAAGACACAAGGCAGTGATATCACCATGAAACATGGATAACACACAGACAATAAAATCAACATCCTCTCTACATAGTATTCTCTCTGGCTTCACAATGTTGCACAATACCCACAGGCCTTCAATAAAGAACTTAAATAATTTGAACGAAGAATCCAGAATGTCTACTACATCATTTAAACATTCACGAGAGCTACAGTTCCTAGAATATTTTAAGACAAGGAAGAACAGTATTTGAAAGTTTTGGCACCATGATTAATAGGTTGTTAACTCAAAAATGCTGGAGAGGCCCATCTGCATTCACAGAAAAATAAAAAGTACATGACACAAACATCCTTGTCAAACTCAGGAAAAACTGTGCAACAGTAAAATAAAATGCAAAGTATTATTTAACAAACATTAAAACTAAAAACATTTCAAACACATGTTTGCAAATATCAACAAGGGAGAACTAAATAATGTGTGTAGGAACAGAGTCAAAAATGTGCATAAGAACACAACAAAATATTGCCACCGCGTTCGCGGTCTTCTTAAAGCCAAAAATAAAATAAACAATGAAGCCATCCATAGAAGAACAGGAGTTCATTACTTGCAGTCTTTCAGGGCTTGGTTGAATTTCATGTTACACCGCAAAAACTATATAGAAAATAAAATTATGAAAAATGTCATGTGCGCAATGAGGGCAATGAGATTGTCTTCAAAATGCGCCCAATCAAGCATTTAAAAAGTCGGTTTAAACACATGTTGCATTGGCGAACACCTAAGGGGAAGACATAGAAATGACAAAAAATATAACGATTAAGAGCACGACAAAATCAAGCTGGAGCATACTAATCTTTCTCCTAAAATACGGATGGAAATGAGCCTTAAATTTTGTGTTAAGTCCCTAGACGGAAAATTAAGAGATGCACGATATGGACTACCAGCACATCACAAGTTTATCAGCAATGCTGTGAACAAGCTTTAAGATAATAAAATCAGAGATGCATTGAACCTCGATGGAATGTTGTTTAGAATTGTGAAAAGAGGACTACATTCTAGATACATGTAGTAAAATGTAGACATTTTAGAACATGGGTTGCCCTCACCAAAACAAAAAGGAAGAAAACAACTATTAACCTTACTCCATTTTCCTCTAACACACTTTCATAATTACACATATAGTAATAACCATTAAATTACACTGACCATGTTCATGCAGATTGATAATTTTACATATCACTGAGACCAAGAATAAATAAATACCCTCTCATAATTTACACCACCGTTCAAAAACTTAGCTGACAATCTCAAGATATGGGGACTTCAATTTTTGAGCTGCAGTATAAATTCAATTGAGTGATACAAGCTCTCACATGTGCACTCTCACATAAATATTACATTACTTTCACACACAGTCACACACACAATCACTTGCACTCAGGTGCACATATGCAGACATCAACTCCACAACCTCCACACATACAAGTAAAATGAAATTTATCACAATGTCTGTATATACAACAAAATTTCTAACACAATTTACACAATAAAATCCATTTTGAAAATTTACACACAATTCTTAAGATGCAAAGCATGAACATGGCAGGAAAAGGTGACTGAGAAACCAAGGAACATCACCAAAATACTATGGTAACCACAGTGGCTATACATAAATTTGCTTTTAATATCACAATTGACTTTCATTTATACTCAACAACCTTCGCAACCTTAATCACTGCAGTACCTCAGCTAACAACACTTGAGGACTGTTTGTAATAAAGGTAAATATCCACATAAGGTTTTATGATACATTAATACACATCCATATAAATATTTCTTATACACATATAATTTGATATTCTTCAAATTTTTTTTTTATGTACAGAAATTGGGAAAAAAATGAACTGGATAAAGTACAAAGTACCCTTGGCAGTAACCGCTTACAACTCGAGTGCAGAGTAAGCTGAGCAGTTAACTTTTGAAACCTTTTCTGGTGTCTCATGCTCATCTCCAGTAGGACTAAATTAGTTTCTTGAAAATATTACTTAAAAAGTAATTTGTAGGGCGAAACTGGAAGAAAGCAGCAGCAATACCGAGGGCCGGGCAGCCTATCAGTCTGAAGGGTGAAGTGATCGAAGAGCAGAATAGACACAGCCAACATCTGGACAGTGGGAAAGAGGAAATTAGTAACTAAAACATTGACCAAGAATATAATAGGATTTAAAAATATGGTCGAAGTACCCACTAAATTGTGATCCTAGAAAACCTATTCTTAATTGTCTCCTCGGACTTCAACACCTCTATAATATGGACTTCCTTTGATTGGCAAAGGGTGTGCCTCTGTGTTCAGCACCCAATCATCCAGTGAGAAGTAAGAGTCATTACTAAATATGAGGTACAGGTACTGTAAACCAGAAATAACAATTAGCAAAAAAAAAAAAAAAAAGAACAAACATGCAACCCAAATTTAGAAGGCATTTGTTTCTAACCTTAAGCGTCTCTGCAAGGAAAAAGCTCTGTTGCACGTCGTCTTTCACTGGATGTTCTTGATAGACATTTTTCAACCCGGTGTAGCCCCCAGGTACTCGACAATGCTTCTCAATAGCCTAAACAGCACACAGAAATGCATGTAATTGAGAAAAGCACAAGCACAAAAGCCTGCAGACTGTACAATATATCACAGCACCCACCTGCACTGCCTCCCAAGCCCAATCTCGGTATTTTGGGTCCTTGGTTGTTCTCCACAAAACAAAATATGATTCTATGACCTCAGGGCGAAGAATATAGTACTTCTCTGAAACACGCATGGCTTTTGCTTCCATAGCCTCAGAGAATCGGAAAACTTCAGGGCCAAGCTTCACAGCACTACGATCATATGATTCGTGACAAGTGTGAGTTATTTCTGCAGCCGCATTTTTGTATCTTTCACTAAACTCATTTTGTTCGGCCTTGGCAGCAAGGGCAAGCAGGCCACCTGCAAAATGAGATAAGGAATGTCAAAATATGCACAATGGCCCTCCTTTGTTTAAATACAAATATGGGAGCAAACATCGACTCACTCACCTGAAAAACAAGCCAGGTGGTCCATCTTGTGCTCAACTGCTTCAAACTTGAGGTCAGCAAAGTAGGTCAACCCTCCGGGAGACACTTTCAACATGTGAGCGAACATGCTGGAGAGAGCCTCGTCCAGCATTTCACGTGCTTCTGAATCTTCTTTGTTAGCTTGTAACCAAGCTTTCAATAAATATTCATAAAAACTATCTCCCAATGCACCCATTGATATGTGCTCTGAAATTAGAACAGATAAGATAACTTATTTGAAGACCGACATGAAACTCAGCCACTTAATACAAAAAAAAAATACTAACGTTGTCCCCATTTGCCTGTTTTGGGGTTCAAATAATTAGGGTACAATCCTCGGGGCTTTGTAATGGAACGCAGCACTCTCCGAATTTCGTCAACTTTATCTCTGTATATGTGATTTCCAGTCACATCTGACAAATAGGCAAACTCAAGATGCAGGGTTCCAAACTCTGAGAGAATGCTTGAACCGCCACTAGCCCACGCATAATTCTTGCTGAACTGTAAAATGAGCACAAAATATTATTTCTGCTCACACGCAGCAATAAACAGGCAAAGTTTCCAATGATCCAACCACTTACGCCAGTCTTGAAGTTGACCAAAGCATTAGGAATCCCAGTCGGGGTCTGGAAGGCGGGCAGCAATTTTTCAGCAATGTGCTCCGCCTTGTTTCTGAACATGACGTCGCCTGTGAGGGCGTAGCACGCCAGGAGGCCCCCCACGAACCGGATGTTGGTCTCAAACACCGACACATCAATGCTCTAAACCAAACACAAATAACAATTTTTTCATGTTAAAAAATATTCATTACTTTAAAAAAAAAAATGGTAAAAATATGGGAAAAAATTTTAATGCGGAAAAAAATTAAAAAAAGGTTAATAAAAATAGTCACCAAGTTGGCCACGCTCAGGTGGTCTTCGACCCAGTTGCGGCCCTGGTTGAACTCGTCCATCATGCCCATCATGAAGAGCGTGTCCAGGCCGTCCACGATGGTGGCGCCCAGGGCGGCGTTGCCGAAGATGCTGCCGGTGTGCGCGCGCCTCGACACGGGCCGCAGCTCGTTGCGGCCCCACGCGTAGCGCACGTAGTTGTCCCAGGCGTGCCGCATCATCTGCGGGAGGGAACAGGAGGCAAAGTTTTAAAACGACGCGCCACGCCGCCCCCTCAAAACATTCTCACCACTCTTGTTTATTTCTCTGTGTATTTCGAGCAAAAGCTCCCCCCCCCCACCCCTCTCTCTCTCTCCATCTCGCTCGCTCGCACACGAGCGGACGCACACACGCACCCGCCCACGCACGTGCGCGCCCGGCCCCGCCGCACCGCACCGGGCTTAATCATCAAATCAAACAGCAGCGTCACGTCACGTCACTACCGCCGCCGCCACAACATCGGCAGGACCGGGCCGCGATGGGACGGCAACGCTTCCAGCCTCGGTCCTCAAGGTCGTTTCCTCTTTCTTGCGGTGTGTGGAAATCCCCAAGTGGACAACGCCACCGTCGTCGCCGCAGCCAGAGTCCACCGCGGGGGGGGGGGGGGGGGGGGAAGGGGGGGGGGGGGGGGGGGGGGGGGGGGGGGGGGGGGGGGGGGGGGGGGGGGGGGGGGGGGAGGGGGGCGAGTGTGCGCATCGGGGAGCCACAAAATCCAACGCGTCAACACTTTCTCCCCCCCCCCCCCCCCCCCCCCCCCCCCCCCCCCCCTCCCCCT